>JBBPUK010000088.1:0-12722 GCA_038094635.1 Tylopilus cervinicoccineus
AGGCAGAGGCGGACGTCAGAGGGTGGTGGGACTGTGCCGCGCTTCCGTCCCCGATCTCAGTGACGAGCGTGGAGCACGTCGAGAGCGGCGTCGCAGGACGGTCATCGTCGTCTTCTCGGTCTGGGTCTGGGTCTGGGTTTGGAGTGGGGAGCTGGAAGGAGACCCGGCGGGTGGTGGGCGCTGTCGCTGGGGGTGGGGACGCGAGAAGGACGCCATCTACGGGTAGCCGAGGTCCGGCGTCACGTGGGGGAGTGGGCACGGGCGGGAGTGGGGAGGAGGACTCGAGTGGGTCTTGGCCGATGATGATGATGGGCGGCGGTAGTGGCGGGGCGACGGCAGGAGACGTGAGAGGCGGTGGGGTGACGGGACTGCGGAGGGCGGAGAGAAAGTGAGAGCGGCGGCGGTTGGGAGAGGATAGGACGGAGGACGTATGGATCGGGTCGAGTCGCGGCGGGATGGGTCTGGGTCGGTGAGTGGAAGGAGGTGCGGCACAGGACGCGCGTGAGACGTCGTTTGGTTTGGCTGCGCGACGTCTGCGGAGGCGGAATATGCGTGCAAAGGGAAACGAGATCCGGGATCCGAACATGGTCAAGTGCTTTATCGAACAGGGCGGCCTGCACCCAGTGAAATCGTCGGAGAGAGAGAGGAGAGGCGAGGAGACTGGACGAGAAGGAGAAGGGTCACAGTCTGACGATAAGACGCAGTTGCCGGCACTTAAAAAGACGGTCTCGACAGAGCTGTACCTTATCAACATCGGTGCTGAAACGAACGCCGGATTAGCGAGGGAACCATCATTTATGATGGTGGCGACGCAACGTACTGGTGTGTAGTTGTCAAGAACTGCCTCGGTGATGACCGGTGAAGTGTCGACAAGCCCACGAGGGCTGGAAGGACGTCTGAAGGGACCTCCACCTTGGCGCATGGCGAACACGAGAGTCTGATGCATGCTGACGAGCGTGTGTGCGATTCATCTGGGTAGGGCAGGGGTCCGCACCGAGGCTGTGCGACTGTTCAGCACAATCACGTCAAATGTTGTGTATGCGCAGCGACATGGGGATACCTGTTTATATCCATCCAAGCTCCGCGTCGGAGCAAAGAGTAGCGAGCGGCGATACGATCTGAACCCCCGATGCGCTCCAGAAGCAATAACGGACGTCAAGTGGGCAGTGCCAAAGCAAAACATCGTCTTGCATTCTGACCGTACCAGTCGACGATGGCGGCACCGACCCATTCCAACATATGCATAACGAGTCCGGATTAGGCAAGCGTCGTGGTTCGACAACGCGCGTCTGCTGCAGAGAAACCAGTGTTACGCACATGGAGATAACCTATTTTGTCTTCTTTCCCCCCCCCCCCGTTTTGTCCACGGCGGCTGGTCTCGCTTTGCACCGCTCTGATCATCATCATCATGCCAGCATGTCTTCCATCGCAGGAGATCGTTAGCGCCTCGATCACACCCAGTTCAAGGACAAGCAGGCGCATGCCCGCAGCTCAAAGTCAGGTATCAAGTACGATCTCAACCACACGCCGGACACTCTCGACTCGGATGTCATCCGGACCAAGTAATCAAGCCAACGTCAGAGGTATGCCACCACGGAGAAAGGTCAAGCGAGATGATGATCCCAGCACATCTCAACCATGATACAGCCCTGACAATCGTTGTATGAGATGTTGGTTCGTGAGAAGCAACGTGCTTCAGTGTCGGGTCCACAGCCAGAATCTCGGCAAAAGTTTCGATCCGTATCAAAGAGTTATTTATTTCACGTGACTCGTCCTCGTCAGCGGCCGTAAATGCAGTCTTTAGTAATTACGGTCTACCCCATTAGCAGTCTGACCCCCGTTGCACGTTACGTTACTGTGGGGTTGGCAACCATGTGGTGCTTGTGGGCGTGACGACTAGCATTTTAGCAGACCGTGTGGTATGGGAGTCGTGTTATGGCCAGTCGATCCAAGTCGGAATGGAGAATGGTGTATTGGAGCCATATAAAAAGAGACTGAAAAGCTGCGAGCAGTGGTCCGACAAGGACAGCAAACAACCCCTCCTCGGAGCTTCTTTCCGAATATGCTGCCAGACGTGGACACAGCTCCTCGCTGTGACGCGTGCAGTAGCCGCTCATTTCATGGCACTGTGATGGGACTACCTATCAGTACGGGTTACGGTAACCCTTATACGGATGAAAAAGGTTCGAGGGCCCCATTCTACTCACAAACGAGGCAACAGAGGGTCATCCGACGAAGCTGCCTTTGGCTCTGGGCCATCATATACGTCTGCCTCGACATGCCATCCGGAGACAAAGCCTCCAAATCGGGTTGTGTATGAACAAAGCGACTGCTCAACCGGTCACCGCGTCACAGCAGCTTTGCACGTCCAAGCGTGGTGGAGCCACTGCTCTAGTACCTATATCACTCCCAAAGAAAATGTGTTCGGTCCACGAACGCTCGCCGCCATGTCCTCTCTACCTAGTACCGTGCAGTCGGCGGACAGAGCACAACCGTGCGGCGTCCACGCGCGCGATACCGCCCCAGAACTGACGTCGACCTCGGATCGGACCCCCGCGTCGACAGGGCCTGCCACCAGAGCTGCATCCCATCAGCGCTCTGAAGGCTCTGAAGCGACGAAACTCGGCGGATTCCATGGTGCTGGCGTGTCCGACGACACGTCTTCCATCACTCTCCCGGACGGGTTTGCGTGCCACCCAGTCGGGATGAACAAGTCTGCACAAAGGATCCCGTCTTCGGTCATCTCCGCTTTATTGCAAGGGGTCGCGTCTTCCTTGGACGGAGAAGCGGGTGACGCTCGCGACGGGCATCGTTCGAGAGACGATGTGCCACGATACTCTGCGGCAGAGAAAGAGAAGTGGAACGTTGAAGCGTGTGGTGATGTCGTCGATCACTGTGATCGGGCGAGATGTCCGAGCCCTCAGTTCCACTTTGACAGCATTTACAGCGTGAGTGTTATCGTGTTCTGTCATGGGTCAGACTGGTATATGAACTTGCGTCACTATAGTCCCCTGAGGATTGGGTGGTACATAATAGACCAATTCTGCGAGATTACGCAGATCGCCAGACGTCATTGCCACTCGGGCGCAGACTGGAGGTTACGGTACGTACTCCATGGATTCTTTGCCCCACTTCGTCTCATGCCTCTTAGATAGACGAACCACCACAGTTCATTTTGGGTGCAATCCAGCTACTCGCCAATCGAGATCAGAGAGGCTGTACCGACCCTCTTCGGCGACTCGGTCCTCAACTCATAGAAAATTTTGTCGATATTGACCTCTGGGCAAAAGAATATTTTCGATCCCGACACTGTACTCAAGTCGGAGACAGTAACGTACCGGCTGTATGTATGATTCCATTCAGCACTGTAAAGTACTGAATGCCCAGGTCTGCCTCCCCAGTTATTGACGATCATAATGAACAATTTCTATGACGGTCTAGTTCATCTGATCGATCGGCTGGTCGAGTTTGCCCTTGAGAATATGCGCGTTTGCGGGAGAAGTAGCCTCGCCGTTGAAGATTTCGCATTCGGTTTTGGTCAGTCGGTCGTCAGATGTACGCTCGGGAAAGGTCGGAGCCGTTCATGATTTCTGGACAGATTTCAAGATGAGCCAAGACTTGCCATTTTATGTTGAGACAAGTTCACGGATCAGGAAACGTGGGCGCCAGATTTCATACTTGCGTTTTAGACTGACAAATTTCCAAAGCCCTGCCGATCCGTGCTGTAAAGGTTCGACCGACCTCGGAGCCGGTGACAACGAAATCTGGCCGTCGTGTGAAGCCCACGGAGCGAGCAGAAGCGGCTGCAAAGGAAGCACGGGAAAAAATGATCAGGAGGCAACATAGAGAGGAAAACATTCCCCGGTTTGAAGACGACCCAGCTGAAACAGCACCTGGGCATCAAAAGAAGAGTTCCGCGCAAACCTCTTCTCAGCGTACGGACGCTTCCGTGAGTTTGCAAACGAAGCCTCATCCGGAGACGCCTGCGCCACCCAAAACAACCTCCGAGCATATGAAACATGGTCCTGTACGGTCGTCTGACCTGACGCTGCCCCTGATCTCACCTGGGTTATCGTCGACGGTCGGAACGGATTCCTCGCAATCGGATGGTGCCTGCAAACCGGAACATCGTGCCTCGTCCTCCGCAGACGCTCCGAAAGTTTCCGGCTCCTCAGGATCAAGCCTCGTCGTGAAACCGCCGCCTCGCATAAAGATTAGGCACCCACCACCGAGCATTGCAGCAGCGTCGACGGTTCCCGCGACGAGTGTTTCCGAGTCGACCTCGAGAGAGGGTCCGATAGATCCACCGGTGGAGACTTTGAACAGGTGGCGTGGGGCCTTGCGTTCCCGGGGTGCCCGACCTCGAGGCCCTCGCAACGGGCGTGGTGACGGACGAGAACGTGGGAGCACGTCAGCGACTTTGGATGTGGAGATTCGAGAAGCTGCGCCCGACAGGCACCCGGTGGACGCGGGCATGGTAGAAGAAGCTTCTGCTGCTGTGGTAGCGCCTCCGTTTTCGCCGGTGGATGGGCTCGGGAGTGCGGTCGTAGGGACGACCTTCAGGCCACGATATCATGGGCGCTGATAACGGTACCGGAACTCGAGACGTTGGGGCGCACACGCACAAATCTGCATCGACTGGCCCCCAATCACCCCCGGGCGAGGGCGTGTCTCCAGGTTTAGGCTTGGAAACCCCAAAGTCGTGGGTGTGCGCTATTTCTTGGATTGGGCGACCTGTCGCACGACTACGGCAGTAGAATATGGATAAGTACATATGAATAAGGCAGGTAGGGTCTCGAGTGCTTGGCGTGCTATCAAGGTAATTAGCCTCGTTTGGCCCAGTCGTTGGAGGCGTTATCTTTGCCTGTGTGACAACGGTCTCGAGGGGGTAGACTGATCCTCTCGCTCTCTCATGGTAGTCGCCCAGCTGTGCGACGCACGTGTCCCCTCGTGCTCGGTGAGGAGCGTCAGTGACCGACTCGGATTCGAGACCCCATGTGTGTGTGGGACACCGACCTCACAAAGACCGCGAAATGAGCTCATGTCCGCCGTCTGATAACCTCATGAGACCAAATCTGTAACGTGCGAGGTGACACGCGCTATCACACAGCCCGTCCATGAACATGATGGCGCGTGCGTGCGTGCGTGCATGCGGGAGGGGGTGTGTGGTCTAGATTGTGCGATAGATGTCCCATGCGGATGCGGATGCAGATGGCGACAACGCGTGCCTCGAACGTTGTCGTGCATGTTATGTACTTGGTCCCCTCCCCCCTCCCCCCTCCCCCCCCGGAGGAACAGGTCCGGCGCGTACGTACAAGCTACGATCCGTGACATGTGTGGGCTGTGCAGAGCGGACAAGTTCTGTCCTTGTCCGGTCCCACAAGGCACGCTGGATGGATTGAATAGAGCCTGCGTACGCCCGTCCCTTTCAAATTTGGGATCCTGCGGCGAATAGATACGTGGGCGGGGGGGGGGGGGGGGGGGGTGGTGGTGGTGGTGGTGGTGGTGGACGTGATCGGTGCGCTGTCATGTCGGAGCCCGACACTCGGATCCGGGGGAGTCCCCTCGACTCGGACCACGACGATCGCTCGCTCGAGCACGCGCCGTCCTTTTGATGCGCAGTTGAGTCAGCGAGAGTCTGTCTGTCTGTCTGTCTCCATGGCCGCAGCGGCGCCCGCCGCCCTGGCGCCGCGTCACCTTGTGTGCATGACGTTTGTCTGTTTACTCGAGCGTAGGCTAACGCCACATCACACGTCCCATGTCGTCCTGTCCGAATGGTGGGTCGCACAGATGCGCACTTTGGCCCACCGGAGCCTACGACGACGCGTACGTACGTACATACATACATACATACATACTACCACTGCAGGGCTCAGTCCGACAGATGGCGATAGTAGGCGGCGGCTACGTGGGAGGGGAGGGCCGGTGCCGACTCGAGGTGAGGACAGTCACCGTCGTCGTCGACCCGTCGTGATCGTCCTCACGTCCGTCCACCACGACCACCACCCGGGGATACCGTCCCAGAGTCGACGTATTCACACATTCTTCACTAGGGGGGGCGGCATGTGTGTGCGCCGCTTCCCCTCCGGACCATCGACCGATCGACCGACCGACAGTTTCCAGGGCGCTGAACACGTGAGGGGGATTGGGATTCCAGGGTCGCACACCGTGAGACGAGATGTAGACCTTGTACGCTAACACGCTTGACCAAGACGCATAAAGGTCGCGCTGACACGCATGGGAACCCCGTGATTGCGGCACGCGCGGGATGGTCACCGGTCACCAGCGGCTGTCGGGTCCGCAGCGGTCATGGGGGGAGGGGCGAGGGGCGAGGGGCGAGGGGCGAGGGCTAATCCACACACCCAGTCTGACGCGCCCAAGGATAACGATCGCTTTGTTTCCCACTCCTCTCGTCGGCATGTGTGCGTGTGTGTGTGTGTGGGAAGACACAGCGATAGTGAATGGATGCACCTTCCGAGACGTAACAGGATAGATTGAACTTTGGTGACATCTTGCCTGTGAAAAAAGGACGTTTGACAGGGGCAAGGAGTCCTTGGGTGTTCACCAACTGCCGCCGGGTACCGAACGAGAAACTAGGCGAAACTTAGAATTTTTTAGGTAGATGTACAACAGCGGGCAGCGAAGACCCACGTACTAAGTATGGTATGGAAGACGAAGCACAGGTACAGTATGTACGACGTCACCGGCAAAAAAACGGCCAGGACGTGGAGAAAAAAAAAAAAATATCATACGCAGTTCCTATGTGCAAAGAGTTAATGCTACATCTACATGAACAGCATAAATCCCGAGAAAAAAAAAAAAAAAGAAAGAAAGGAGCGATGTGAACGTGTTCGATATCAACTTGATCTCCGGAACGAAGAACCCCAATCGACCTGCTTGCACATCTCGTCCACCAAGTGTCGGGCTGCTTCTGCATGTAGCCCACACGCCTGGAGACGGGTCTGCCAATACGGTGGCTCGTATCCACGATGAAACTCGATGCACTTGCAGACAACAAGTCGAACGTCGTGGGAGCCCCCGCACTCGTCCACGACCCTACCGAGGGACTCGCCAATCGTGGGCATGTCAGCAGGGGAAATGGAAATGGCAACACATTGACCAGAACACGGAGAGGGAGGACAAATACCAGTGGAGCTCGTATGATCGTCATGGAACATGTATACTGGGCTATCCTGTCGGACGACAATATCCGCAGGAAGCTCACCCATCGAGCCCCGCCAGTCTTGTCGCAGCGAGTCTTCACCGAATGCGTCGGCAGCCTCCAGCTCGTCCGATCCTGGAACAGGACTAGGGATGGGCTGAATCGGGAGTGGACGCACAGGAGTGAGCGAATAAAAAGAAGCAGGTGACCGCAAAGGCGTATGAGGCGGCTCAGCAGGTAGGCTCTTCCTCAAGTAGTCGCCATCTGAATCCACCACACCTTGGTCATCAGATGGGATAGGCGGCAAGGGTACATCGGGAGGAAAGGTCCTTGCTGGTGTAACTCGGCGGAAACCTGGCGGAGTAGATGCTATTGGCTGAGATATAGGTCGATATCTTCTGGGATGAACGTCTGACTCGTCCGAGGAAGAAGCCTGTGGTGAGTGGGGGAAACTTCGCTGCGACCGAGAGCGAGGAATGTGTATTCGGGAAGGAGGGGTAGAAACGAGGCCACGAGAGGAATACTCATAGGGAACCAAGTTCTGGTGAGGCAAGGAGTTCAACAGAGATTCCGGAGGACTGGCAGAAATGGGAGTGACTAGGCCATTGCATCGAGCAGACGACGATCCAACTGGGTGAGACATGGAGCGGTATCTGAGATGAAGTTCCAACTCTTCCGGAGAAGACGTGACGGGTGAATTTGGGGTTTGTTGCAGTGACCGGTCGCAAGGGATTTGAATTCGTGGGGAAAAAGAGGGGAGGAGATGCGGAACATCCTGAGCAAGTGACATCCGCTGACTCGTGAAGGATTTCCCAGGAAATGTGTCGGATATTTCTGAAGAGTCCGGCGAAAGGCGCAGAGGTGAAATAGGAGGACTAGTCCGGTGGGCCAAATTTGCGGTAAGCTCAACTAATGTAGAAGATATCGAGACACGCTCCGTGCTGTTAATAACGGAAGGTACAGATTCGGAGGTCTGTCCAATCGATTTTCTCAGGAAAGCGGGGAGCGGAAGATCGGGAGCCCTTGGTAGAGATGTTTCGGCTCGAGCATCGCGGAAAGCACTGTGGAGGGTGGTATCTCTGATGAACTTGGAGGACGTCAGCTGTGAATGGGGCCCAGGTGAGAAAGAGGAACGAGCCTTGGATTCAATATCTCGTAGCTTGGCTAGGATATGCTCGGTGGTACGACCTTTATCTTGTTTACGTCGAATCCATGTCACCAAAGCCCGCCTGGCCTTGTCGGTGTCCCTCCCGCAGTTCGCAAGGACAGCGATGACCTATGCAAAGTATTAGTAACAACGACGAAAAGCCGACATCTCGGATCAATACCTCGACACGAGTACTACCATTAAAGCTGACGGGATCGTTAAACATCGCGGGAACAGGAGGGCGACTGGGAAGTGGGGCAAGGATGGGGAGGCGCTGGGATGTGCTTCAGCCATGAGTCAGTGTTATAAGCATGTATGTTTGGAAAAGGAAAGATCAGGATGTCAGGTACTTTAACCAACCCTTGCTGTTCCGCACACAGCAGCGTGGAAATGCAGTCAAAGTTGAGCTAGAATCACATCGGTTTCTCGCGACCCAATCCCGATCTCGCGAGACGAACGTTTCACGTACCACACTGGACCCCGGAGAGCCCGGCAGCACAGCCAAATCTTGATGACATCCCCAAATGGCGACAACTGCAGTGCAAAGGGATATGTCTTTATACGTACCTGGTCCATATCACTGTGGCTTCATGAACTGCGGCGAGCGAACACAGCCAGGCTACTGGATCGAGGGAGGGACCCTCTGCGTGTGACCTGGTGGCAATGAGGAGAGAAGCCTGAAAAGCATCGATCGTATCTCCACCCCAACTGGGCTGCCCGATCGTGGCCAACTTTCTCGATGGTCGCTCGGTTGAGGAATGGGGGTCGTTGTATTTGGTACCCTTGTCTTGTCGAGGAAACGGGCACACGGGCCCACACCTCGCCGCAGTTGAACCGTCGCATTACTGCCGGACTACATGCAGGCGAGTACGCTGGGTTTGGGCCAAATCGAGACAGCTCGCAAGACCATCATGGTTCCTCTCCGGTCGTCTTCGGAATCGGCTACTCCTCAAAAAGGCAAGCGACTTCACCCCCGATGACGTCGTCCTGCTACATAGGAGTATACTTATAGGATGCAGCACTCGCAGTGCCTGCCCACTGTTCTTCTTCCCTCCCACATATGTCTTTGCCTCGCACGACACAGGACATCTCAGAGCACCCCCAGGCGGGCTCCGTCACCGCGCCAATCGACGCAGGAGCACAGGCCGCTGATGTGGACAGGAAGGTGAGTGTCCATGCATCCATCCGCCGGCTTGAGTTATCACTGAGAGCATGTCGAGATCAAATTTTATGGAGTCATTCAGGCCTTTAGACAAGGTCGTATGCCTGATAACATCCAAATTGACAAGATGTTGTCGTATCTTCGAAATGCCCAGCCCGTGGACATCGAGAAGCTCTCGCCTGACGGGAAGGTGCTCATCCAAGATGCTCGCGACATCATTGAAACCTCTCGTTGCATCGTGAAGCAGAAAAATTCCGATGAGCTCTTCCAGAACTTCGTCTGGCATACTCGTGATATACACTTGGAAAGTGCCAAAGCAGCTCCTAGCGACATCTCTGAGACTGAGATCGACCGCAACAGGCTGACCGAAGATAGTCGCGTAGGTGCGCGCATACACGCACTATTTCTCAAGCTTCTCTATCTCATTCGTTTTACCCAAAGCTATGCGGCACCTCCGTACCCTGCTCTCGCTTATACTCACGAACTCGGAAGTCCGAAAACTTCTCTCTGACTTTTCTGTTATCGGGCGTGATCTCCTGGCAAAAGCCGCGACAAAGGCGGCAGAGGCCATCCGGCCAGGTGAAAATGCAGTTTCCCATGTAGATGAGCCTGCTTCAGAGGGCGGGTTTGCCACTCAGGGTGGACGCAAAATCAGCACTGGAGAGGTGCCGGTCCTTGACGTGGACATACCGCACACCGAGGTTTATGTCGAGCAGCATCCTCAAGCTGATAAACCGGCCAAGACAAGTCAGCGCGAAGAGGCAACTGGTAGCCAAGCTCTCGACAAAGGAGAGAATACTCAAGAGCTCGTTGCCGAGATGGGTGAACAGGCTTCAAAGCAAGCACTACAGACCACCCAAAATGCGAAGGAGCTCACTAAGACGCAGCAGTAAGTCGAGCGCTTCCTCATACGTGCGACGTGCGAGTTAAGTCTTGCACAGAGGCGATGTGGTTTCGCCATCTGAACACTTGTCGGAAGATGCTGAGGGGAAGAGACGTGACTTCAGGGAACGTATCAAGGGCGTTAAAGAGGGCGTCAAAGTAGGTTGATCAAATCACATTATTCCTTATTCTGGTCATCTGATGTCATCTTAGGATATATTCGCGGAACGCTTACCTCAAGATCAAAAAACACGTGTCGCAGAAAATCTTCAGAAAGGAAAACACTTCTTGACGGATGAGTACTTCCCAGCGGAACGACGGGACCAGTTTATTTATCGCGGTAAGAAGGTCATCGTGGAATGTCAAAAGCATGACGATTACCAGGACGCGATCAAATGGCTTTTGTCTGTTGCCGAGGGATATGCAGAGCTCGGCCAGGGCGTGGAGGAGAAAGGAAAGGAGAGCGCAGCTAACATTGTCAATGTGATGGGGCTTTTTTTTAATACGCGGTTTGCCTGCTAACTTTCTCTCAGGACCCTGCTCTACGACAAGCCATTTCAGAACTTCGACAACTTCTCGAACGTTTCGCCAATGGCCAGAGCATGCACCTCATCTTTGATTCTATAAGTGCGCTTAATGACGATGCCCAGCGAGACGAAGAGTTCCGTGCATGGCTCAAACGCTTGAACGCTTTTATCCGCAGAGTATGTTCATGATCCCATGTTTGACCCTGATCTTCGATGACGCTTTGCAGTTACTGTTGGAGGCCGGCTATGTCCTGCAGGATGACTGTAGCCGTGAGGGCAAAGACATCCGCGAGTCTGGCAGGAAATTCTGGGACCAGAAATACCGGACACACTTCGACAATGTATTCAATTCCATAGGCGATTGGTTTTCTTCCATGGGCAATGATCCACTCAACAGGCGATTCGGGGAGGATTGGGCGCGGTTGACACGGAATTTGCTTTTCGATAGCGAAGGAAGCCTCAAATTCAAGTCAGGATTGTGGTCTGACATTCGTAGGGTGATTGTGCCCACGTTGGTGGACAAGGTATGCACTATCGGATTATAAAAGCACCCTTCTCACAAGAACGATAGGTTGGATACCTTCCGATTCCGCGAATCGAATATTCCGATGATGCGTTGGACCTTGTTCTCGAGAATCTTACCCTGCAGGGTCGCAATCTTTTCCCGAACATTGTCACCTTGGTCGCTCATAACTATCTCAAGTTCAGCCCATACAGCGGCATTTCTGACGAGCATCGTCATGAATTCACGTTCACATTCGCTCAGATTCAAGCGGACATGCGTGACGTCGCTTTTTTTTTCCGCAAGAAGACGGGCTTCCCAAAGGTGGAGGATTCGGGAATGGCGGACGTCGTCATCGGAGGATCCGGCCTCACAGCTGTCGTGCACCTTGTCTCGGCAGGCCAAGATCGAAGCTCTGTCTTCAGAGTCAAGGACGTCCACGTCAAAGTTGGTTCGCTCAAGTTCAGTATACGAGAGTCGAAGCACGACTTGTTGTACAAGACCATGAAGCCGCTTGCGACTGGCCTAGTCAAGCGACAGATCAAGAGAGCCTTTGCTGGCGTCATAAGGACAGGGATGGAATATGTCGATGGACAGTTGGTGTCGGTCAGAGATCGGATGGAAGAGGCGAAGTCGAGCGATGAGGCAAATCGCACGCAGGTATTGCAAGAGGTGAGTGCGGTGGCCTGCGGTGTGTCTTGGACTGATGCACTCTTTCTTAGTTGTTCAAACGCCACAAGGAAGAGCATGGCATTCGGTCATCCGAGAGCAAGTCGCAGTTTAAACTTGTGTCGAGCAAACGTTCGTCTGTGATTGACACTGGATACCCCTCTGGGTGGGTCAGCCGTATATCGGAGAGCGAGGAGAAGGCAACCACTGGCAAAGACTGGAGAAGCGAAGCGTGCGTAATTCATTTCTGCAATGAAGAGTCCGTACCGACACGAGCTGTGATGATAGGTTCACGATTGTGTGACCAGAAGCACGGTTATTAAACTGTGAGAGCGGACCCGTTGGTTTTTCGGTGTGATTGTACAATGCACTGCCCCATTAATGTAGTCTGTTCGATCCCTGTAAGTCCGTATGGCTGCGATTCTGTCGAGATTTCGAGTTTGAGAGACGGAGACGAGGAAGAGACAATGTTGTCTTGTCTGGTGTGTGCTCGCAGCCGCTTATTTGAGTGACAGTCGGAAGCGAGGCGCAGCCGAGAAAATGTTTTTTTTTCAGAAGGCAGCACATATCCGACGTCGAGCAGCCCCACGTTTCCGCACAGACATGGTCCGGGTCAGCGGGCGTGTTGGAGCGTCGGCGCAGATGTGTGTCGTCGCAGTCGAGGTGGACGA
>JBBPUK010000088.1:12819-70425 GCA_038094635.1 Tylopilus cervinicoccineus
TGTTTTTTTTTCAGAAGGCAGCACATATCCGACGTCGAGCAGCCCCACGTTTCCGCACAGACATGGTCCGGGTCAGCGGGCGTGTTGGAGCGTCGGCGCAGATGTGTGTCGTCGCAGTCGAGGTGGACGACACCGCCGAGATGGATCGCAGAGAGACCCTCGGGCCACGTTGCTGCATATGTCCAAATCGGGGCTAGTCCTTGCATGAACGTCATGATCCACAAATCGTGTGGCGTCTTGCAGAGGTTTGGATTTCAAAACCGAGTCGACCCTGCCACGCTGCAAGGTTTGTCCTCGCTGCTTCGCTTCCTCCTCCTCTCCTCCTCTCCTCCTCTCCTCCTCTCCTCCTCTCCTCCTCTCCCCCTCGTCCTCCATGACCAGAACCCGCAAGCTCACCTTGAAGGAGTTCAGCCATCTGGTCAGCGAGTCCCTCGACATCCTCAACGCCAACCCACCCCCTCCCTCGCAGTCTCTCCTTGATAACACCGCTCCTTCTCAAACCACCCAGAAAACCCACGTCCGCCTGTCTTCGTTCCGGCGTATCTTTTCTCGTCCCACATTCACAGCTCCCCATGGCTCCCCACTCGATCCTCCGGATTCACCCCGCAAGATGATCGCCTGGGCGTTCTCTCGTCCTCCTAAAAAGGACCATCCCTGCAAGGGCGTGGACAACGCCATTGTCCGTACAATGTCCCCATTGGCCCATGCATGCTTGTTTGCTTACTCATTTTGGGCAGGAGGCTGTCGACCCTGGCGCTCACAGGTCCTTGTCCCAGCACTCCGCCGCAGCGTCCACGTCGAGCCTTGGTTCTTTGCTCCCTGCCCATGAGCGGCTTTTCCACGTCACGTCACGGGGATCTGATGATTCGGGTCAAAATTGTCACGCATTCAAGGTCTCGAGCGCGTCTTCTGCTACAGTCACCTCGCTACATGCCAGCGAAGCGCTCACAACCTCAGACTGTGCTGCGGCGACCTCATCAGATGCTATATTTGGTAACGAGTCCACTCCAGGCATCCTTGCCACGGGCATTTCAAGTTCAAGAGGCTCGACCCGAGGCTCTTCCGAACGTACCGAGGTCTCGCACTCGATGGCCGATAGCAAATCCGAATGCTGTGACGAACTGATCCCCGGGGGGTTATCACTTGCTCCACGGGCGACATTGCACCCTGCTCCCGTTCTGGACGGTTCGTCTCTCGTACAGAGGAGGCGCCCACGGCATCTATCCGTTGCTGTGCCATCAAGGAACGCAGATGTTTTTTCACTGCGCCCTGCTGTTGGTGCTGCACCACATGTTCCTTCAGAGACTGACTCTTCGGTTTCTGTGTGCTCTACGTCATCCCCAACGTCCCCTGTGGCGCGGAGTTCGTCCCCCATGTTTCTGACGGCGAGACCGTCAGATTCAGGAACTTCGTCTCATGTGCCTCCTGCTACGCCGCCTAATGCACGCATGTCTGCAACGTTACCAGGTGTCGCATCGCCTTCGAATCAGGAATCTGTCCTCCCTTTGAGTCTCTCGCCACGGCAGCGTAAGCGTGCCTTGTCGCGATCACAGACTCCGCCACCGCTGCCTCGACCACCTCCCACAGGTCCTCTACCTGCTGTACCCTCTGTCCCTCCTGTCCCTCCACTCCCGCCTTTCCTCAGCAAAGTGAATATGAGCCCTCCACATCCAGCAATATCATCACCTCCACGACCATCAATCCCTACCACTGCACTGCCCCCTTCGCCTCCAGGAGGTTTGCGTTTACCTTCGCGACTGAGTTGGGTCAACACCGTCCGCGCGGTCCTTCCAAGTCCACCGGCTTCGCCGACAAAGTCACTCAAGACCCTCGCCGGCAAAACGTCACTCCCTATCTCGCCGTCCAAAGCGGAGATTAAGCGGCCTAATGCACTGAAACGGCCAACGAGCATCGGTGTCATCGAAGCGGCGGACAACATTCAAGTTCGCCGCACGAAGAGCATTCTGCTACTCGGTTCGAGATCCAAATCCAACGCGTCGCTAGGTATGAAACGCGTCCAGATCCACGCGGACGTGAACCTCGAAGCTGTCTCGACCTCCAAGCCCAGGCGCAAGTCGAGCGCGGCCATTGTCGGTCATCCTACCATCACCTCTTCTAGCTTTGGTCCTGTGATCGCGTCCACGCAGAGTTCTGAGCTACTTGTGCCTCGTGAACGGCGTCATTCTGCCCCTGTTTTGTCGAGTCTGGACTCGAAGACATCCGCAGATTGGACGTTGTCGCTCCCATTCTGTACAGATACGCCCGGGAACAAGATCTTACCCTCATCGCTACTGACGCCGCCATGCCAACCGGAGGATAAAGTGGAAGAGGTGCAAGGCGAGGATTGGACGCTGTGCATGCCACTCAAGGTCCGTGTCGGCACGCCAACCGTTGACATCGCCGAGGGACCCGATGGTGAATGCATGCCCGCGGACACGACGGAGGCGGAGGAGATGGTCGAGATGCGACCTACTGCTGTACAATTGCCGACGCCGAGTCCGTCTCCGACGTGGCGCACGCCGAACTCGGTCATTCAGCCGCTGGATCCTGAAGAGAGCTCAGAACTGTCATCGCCTGTGGAGAGGCCGGGGTCACCTGCGAGTCTGAGGTCACATGTCGGTGGGTGTGGCCAGCGGGCGTCTGGGCAGCACGCCTGTGGGCGGTTTGACGAGGTGAGCCTCCCAGAGGAAGATTGGGAGATCAACGCCTCAACGGCGGTGGCCACCCCGGACTGCGACAAGATGGTCAAGAGCCACGTCGCGGCGTTTCGTAAGGCGCACGATGTGAACGGGCGCCATCCGAGTCAGGACAGCATGTCCACCATGTCGACCGCGGCGACGTTTTATAGCGCGCGGTCGAGCGTGTCGGTCAACTGAACCTGGTTCTGTTATTGGTTCTCTCACTCGCATGTTCTGAGACTCTTTTTTTTTTTTTCCCTCATTGCTGTTTATCTCAAAGTTATAGATGACCCGCCAACACGCACTGCTCCCTTTGTTGTGGATAAAATGCTGCTACTGTCTTGGTACGATACCTACCTGCTATGCCCCTCCTTTTCCCTCCCATCCTTGCTTCCCGTGATGACACAAAAAAAAAAAAAGGCCTGCTGGCTTTAGGTGAGATAGAAGAGGGTTTGAAGGTTACATACGTAGGCGTGCTACCGAGTCTATGTCTTTGCGTTGTCGCTGCCTTTTTTTTCTTCTTTTTTTTTTTTTTTTTTTTCCAAAGGGAAGAGAGGACGGGGGGAAAATGAGAGTCACTCACTGAGCTCGCGCTCTTGTCCCCCTTTGCCCTGCGCGCTGGAAGTGGTTTGACTTGTACATGTGTGTAGTTTGAATGGCTCTCTGTGTGTGTGTCCAAACTCCCCCCTCGCTATCGAGCAAAATGTAAATCATGATGATGCATGCATGCACGTGTTGTGCTACGTTTGGGGGGTGGGGGAATCGGACCTGGGGACGGACATATATGTACGCGAGGGCGCGAAGCATCCGTGTTGACACCTCTCGCGCGTCTCGGATCCGTATGCGCGAGATCGCTTTTGGAGAGAGAGAGAGGACGTGGTGGTGGTGGTGGTCACGCGTTGTGTACAGGACGTACGTACGTACCTGAACGTGAACGACGTAGGGTGTATGAAATTTGGAGTTGCTGTATCGACGACGGTCAAAAAGGTCCCGGTCGTTGTCTCCAGCTGTAAACATCATTTGGCTGATGGTGTGCGATTGACGAGTGAGGCGAAAGCTCCAACGTCGCGAGCTGCAAGACACTAATGACATAACAGCTCCGGGCCGGGCCTTGACCGGACAAGCGCCGAATACACGCAGGGCAGTAGTGGTTAGGCGTTTGCTGACTCGTACGCAGGAAGGTACATGGACGATAGCCTGTTCAGACCGTGGCGTCGTCCAAGTGTTATTTCGCAAGTTGCGCTCGTCATCCGTCATGGCCAGTACGTGCCGACGCGATCGAGTTGCGCGCATGGAGCTGACCGTCGAACAAGTTGAACACCATGACCCACCCATTAGGATCAATGTCGGCGACTGGATATACAGGATGACGTTCTCTGCCGATGGCGCGCATCTGGTGAACAGTGGGCGCAAAGGGATTCAAGTGTGGCAATTGGCAGATGGAAAAGAAGCGGCCACAATGGAAGAAGAAGGTCACGTCCAGTGTCTCGCCGTCTCGAACGATGGAAGATGGATCGCGGCGGGGACGTCCAGTGGCGACGTCGTCGTGTGGGACGCGAACACATACAGACCCGTCTTCGCGTACCGGGATTCTCATGCTATCAACGGCACCGATTTTTCGCCAGACTCGACTCGACTGGTGTTCGCGTCGCACAACCGCACGGCCACCATCTGTGACCTCGCGACGGGAAAACGACTGCTGAGGCTCGACCATGATGGGTGGGTGCGCGCAGCGAGGTACTCGCAGCAGGGCGATCGAATCGCTACAACCACTCCCAAATCAGTTCGCGTTTGGGCCAGCAGCGACGGTCGCTTGCTCATGGACATACCCATAGAAGTCACCCTGTTACACAGCACAGGTCTCGCCTGGTCGACTCACCACCTGTGGGCCATATCCGGTGGTAAAATCAAGAAAGTCGATGCATCGACCGGGTCAACAGTCTTGGAATGGCCAGTTCCTGATATCGACCATGCCCCTTGCATTGCCTTGCCGCGACACGGGGAATTCATCGTGTACTCTGCAAAACGTACCGTCATGTTCTGGGACACGTCAACGCGCACACAGCTCAATCTCATACAACATCCCCACGACATATATACGATCGCACTGTCCCCGGATGACCGGTTTCTTGCAATTGGTGGTGAGGGCGGTAAAATAACCATCAAACGACTATCCCGCATCACTGTGAGTATCATGACTCATTTCTTTGGGGTGTATCTTTTGATTCGGTCTCTCTTTCATTCCTCGTCCACCCATTTCAGGAACCAGATATTCAGATCGACGGCGCTGTCCTTGATTCATGGAAGCACGATCAACTCGAAAAAACGCTAGCCTTACTGAGCAGTGTAATTCTCACTTCTCAGCATCCGAATCACCATATGCTTGCTAGCCGAGCTCTCGTCCGAGCCCACTTGCGACGGTGGGATGAAGCTATCACTGATGCTGATGAGGTGTTTACCAGTCTGTTCTCACACTCCACTGCTGATGCCAGCATGCACACAGTCCATCAACATCCAGCCCTCCGTCATCGGTTACATTGCAAAGAGTGTAGCACTCACTGGCAAGGGAGAAAAGCACAAGGCTTACAGGGCATGCGACATTGCATTCGAACATTCTCGCCCATCTCACGTTAGCTTCCTTCTCATGGTCAAGGTGTGTATTTCGCGTAGCTTGGTCGTCCTCAGTTGTTCACACTCCTCAGGCTGTCATCCTCTTCATAGCTGGAGAATACGAGGATGCGATATCTCGTGTAGATGATCTCATAAACACAGTGCACTTCAACTCGATATGCCATGTAGTTCAGGCATGCGCATATGCATATGACGCGCTATCACCTCCTCTAACACCTCTAGCAGGCTTACATGTATCTTCTCCTTGGAAATTTGCGCATGGAGTTCCGCGACTACGAGGGTGCAACCCGACTGTTTAGGTACGCGCAAGCCCGAATGAGACCCCACGGGAATGGAACAACGCTCTTGGTAATCACACTTGTAAGCTTCTTTCCGGCTATCTCGCAACGGAACCAAATTGTTCACTGTTTTTGGTAGATATCCGGCTGGAAGTTTGATAATCTTGCCGTCACTATTCGACGTCAACTCTGTGAATCCCTCTATGCCTCAGGTCATGCAAAAGAGGCGAGTAGCCTTATTCTGGGGATGGTAAACACCTTCGGCAAAGAGGTTTATATGAGTGAAACCCTCGTCAAGTGGGCTTTAGGTGAGTTTTATGCTTCAGTCAATTCACTGCTGTTCACTCGACATATTCCTTCAGATTTTATGCTACAATGTCTTGCCGCCGTCGGGTGCGATAGTGGTGTGGCCCAAAATGATGAGCTACCGATTCTTCATTCAGTGTCGAGCTCACCTATCGTCGCGTCACTGTTAACAGAGTGGGCAAAAGCAACTTTGATGACAAATAGTTCGTGGATGCAGGCACTGACTGCCTCTGTTCGCGTGAGCTTCTTCCATGTTGGGATATGCCTCCTGGACTAAAAACCAGTCGGTCTTGAGTTTACTGTCCCGAGATTCGTGACCTACTATGCTATCTGTCATCGTTTGGAGACCATCAACCGTATAGTGGACGCTACAGAGTGCTTCCTCAAAATGGAAAATGAATTAGCAGAGGAGATAAATGCACATGTCGAATGGGCACAATGGGGTGTAGGTGAGTGGCCTCGCATGCAATTGCAGCTGGGAACACGTACATCTCCTGTAGATTTTAAGCGACGCTGCGCGAAAAGGCTAGAACTCCATGGTGATATAGCTGTGGACGCGCAGAAAAATGATGAAGCCATCACTCAGTATTCAGCTGCATTGTCTCTTGATCTTCCAACTCCACACATTTTCATCAAGCGAAGCAAGGCGTATATGGCGGAGGGGCTGTGGGAAGCTGCTCTTCGTGATGCAAGCCAAGTATGAAGTTTGTATGGTCTTATCGGTCATCTTTATCAATACCAAATCATCAGGCAATAGAAAAAGATCCATCTTCGTGGGACTATAAGAAGGTGTTGATGGTGTGGGCCAAAGTGAATTTGACGGATGGTCTGTGGCGGGGTGCTTTGTCTGCCGCACGCGACGTAAGTATTAACTACTTACGTTCGTCATGGAATTGACTCATCAATCGAAGTTTAGGATTCCCAGCATAGAGATATACCGAACCGTTTGTGAAGGTCTAGAAGCGCTCGAAGGAATCACGGATGCGGTCGAGTGTTTCCACCAAATGGCAAATGAATCGGAGGGGGGTGTATCGGCAGAATGGAACCTTGGTGAGTATTGACGTAATATGCAGGTCAGGTTCATGACTGTCCGCCTTCAGCCTTTAAGCAGCGCTGCTGCGAAAAGCTAGAGCAGCTTGGAAATGCAGCCATGGATGAGCAGCAACATGAGGAAGCCCTCAAATACTACTCGGCTGGGTTATCCATTCAACCTGCAGACACGGCAGGTTTTTACATCTGGCGAAGCAAGCTTTTCATGGCGATGGGTCTATGGGAAGATGCCGTGAATGACACGAATGAGGTGAGTCCCGCTGAGCTGTACAGATCCCTCCGTGTCGAAATGGGCCCACAGGCGACCAGGCTCGACCCATCCTCACCATGGAGCTATGAAACGAGGCATGCTGCCTTGCATGGTGCAGGATGCTATGATGACGCAATACAAACATTCGAGACTATGCGTTCGAAGATGGCTCAATCCCCTGACCGAAAAGTTCATGGTGAGCTGATCGTCAGTATTGTATCAAGGATGGTGTGTCGACGTGACCCGACAGAGCAACTTCGCCAGTATGTCACCCCATCAGACACACTAGAAACCATTCGCAGAGTTGTGCAGCGGACTATACGGCATTTGCCACGTGTGCTCATCAATATCGCCACTGGGCGGCTCCTGAACAAGGCTGAGCAGGCAGCTGCATTCATGTCCTTACCAATCGTCAAGGAACTCGTCTCATCGATGACGACGCGCATTGACCGTGGCCGCATAAAGCGTGAAGTAAGACATTTCTTTCGATACGCGATGCTCTCGCACAAATGGGAAGAGAACGAACCGTTGTTCCAGCAGGTCGTACACACGGCAGTGTATGATCTCGATAGTTCTCCGACTCATGACAAGCTACAAATGTTCTGCCGCCTTGCCCATGATGCTGGATTCAACTGGGCATGGAGTGATACCTGCTGCATTGACAAGCAGGATCACTTCGTGCTTCAAGAAGCATTGGTCGCCATGTTCAAGTGGTATCGCAGCTCTGCCATGATGATTGTCTTCCTCCGAGGTGTTCACTCGTTATCGAAGCTTGGCGACCTCATGAAGAGCATCTGGAACACTCGAGCATGGACATTACAGGAGTATGTCGCTGCCAAAGTCATCCGCTTCTACACCGAGGATTGGACTCCGTATCTCAATCTGGACACGTTCAACCACAAGGAGTCACCTGCCATCATTTCGGAGATGCAGCGAGCAACCGGGGTATCTGCTCAACAATTGACGACACTTCGTCCGGGATTAAGCAGCATTCGGGACAAACTACGTTTGGCTTCAATGCGGTATACAACGCTGGTAGAAGACGCAGCATACTCGTTACTTGGCATTTTCTCGGTTGCTGGCATATCAGCAATTTACGGTGAGGGAGAGAATGCACTAGGACGATTATTGGCACACGTTCTCGCTGGGTCCGGAGACGCGAGTATCCTAGCATGGACCGGACAATCCGGCGGTTACAACAGCTGCTTGCCTGCTCACATCGCCGTATTCAACCAGTCGGCTACGTCGCATCTTCCCCTACCCATCGGGAATGTAGAGATGGAAAAAAGTATTGCTATGCTGCGTACCTCGTCGCTTCATCTGGACGTGGCCCTGAGGCTATACGATCGGCTTAACGACCTCCCTGCGCCCTGGTTCGCAGCAAGTCGAATGAAGCTTCCATGCATCACTTTCAAACTCCCGCCTTTATCGCCCTATCGAACACGTTCCGGCCGTGTTTATCGCGCGGATACCGCTACCTTTGGGATGGTAGAGATCAAGACAAGACAAGATCCCTCTCGGCTGAATTTCCTGTATCTGGTTCACCCTTGGCTGGACACCCTCCTCGACCGCGAAGATGCGCAGACGAGCGCATTCGTGGAAGACGAGATGGCAGACCCGTCGTCACCAGACATGGACCGTGATAACATGTCTGACGAGGAAATCGAGGACGACAACTTGGCACGTCCGTCCTCCCAGATCTCGCTGGGGATCGCCGCCGCCACCGCCGCCGCCGCCGACGACGACGATGACAACTTTGACAAGGAAACGGAGGACGAGGCTCCGCCGCTCCTTGAACGCGCCTCGCGACCACCCCCTGCGCGCATGAATATGGCTCCCATGGACAGAGAGACACGAGCGTTACGGCTCATCGCGCGTCTCCGACAGCCATTTGGTGCTCTTTTGCTGACGCTGACGTCGACACGTCGACGCTCGATGGTGTACAGACGAGTCGCGGCTGATAGCGAGATTACCGTACAAATACGGGAAAGCGTCCCCTTGAGTGATATTCTCGATAACGTACGCATACTGGACGTTCTGTAGCTCACTCGCTTGGGCTATACGTGATATATAGACATCACGGCGTCGCTTCCATATCACCATCTACCAACAGACTTGTAGTTGCATACTCGTTCAACTTTGTAGCCCTTTATTTCTTAGGCGAATCTACGTACATACGTCAATCATGTTGCATCGATTGACTTGATATCCTTTCTGTTTGTTAGCTCCCTAGGCTGAGTGCTGTGACCCCCACCTCGTTCGCACTCTCTATCGTTCTCTTTCCCCGCAGTTCAACAGCGCCACGAGTGACCATCCGGGGTGACATTAACGACATCCCTCGGCATCGAAATTACGGTCTCGAGACCACGCAGCTTCTTCAAGTACTCAAAACGGGTGATCATGGGACCGCTGAGGTTGTTGAGATAACCAGGGTTGTCAGAGTATCCAACGTCTGTGAGCATCGAAATTGCACCCGCTAGATCCCTCAACTCGTGGAGGCACCAGAAGTAAACTATGAAAGAGTCGCCCACAATTGCCAAGATAGTTGGGTGCGAGGGGGTGACCATGAGCAAGGCAAAAGGTATCTTTGCACCTCGAAATTGTGTCTTCGAGGTCGACCGGCTCGCCAAGGTAGTAAAACTGGTGCTTTGAAGGCGTTCCCGAGGTTGCTCAGACGGATGGGCTCGTAAGGATATCAATGAGGTCAACAGCATCCTGAATGTCACTCAACCCTCCGAAGCGTTCAAAACGAGCGATGAAGGGATTGCCGGGATTGCTAAGGCGACTGAGCTTGTCCAGATGGCCATTAGGGAATGGGGGGAGGACCAACAGCATTTGGAGTAATCCCTTAGCCTGCACTTGCTCAATTTCATCTCTTCACTTCCCATGGCATGCCAAATGTACTATGGCCAGCTTAATCAGTATAGCTGGTCGACAGGATGGGCAGAAAGCGCGAGCGAATTCTGCGAGTGCTAGGTTTGACTGGGCAGCCGCACAAGAAGGGTCTGATGGACAGATTCTGAGCGCTCGCTGAAACCCATCAATAGAATGCTCCAGATCCCATCTTTCTCCGTGCTTCTGGAAGCATGACAGGGCACTGTGACCTAGGTCTGTCGCATCTTCTAGTCCGTTTCTGGATGCTGCAGTTGATTACAGACATTAACCGGTCGACAAGGATGGCGTTGAAACGGGCTATCTACTTACGTCACGAGGACGCGACGTCTTCATCCTTTGGGAAGAGGCTAAATGCTGTTTTTCTGCAAGTATCCTGACTCTGGTGCGGGATTCCGTTCAACTCACGGATGCGTTTTGCGCAGCAGTCCAACAGCTGTTCCCCGTGACTGTCAACTCTTGTATCTGATCCCCAATACCAGACATGGGCAGGAACTCGAAGGATGCATAGACTTCAAGACAAATGATGGCCAGCAGATCTGGCAGTCTGCGAACTGTGTCAGGAGCAGCAATCGGACAAGGGAGATCTCACATCGGAATCGGCCCATTCCATCCGATGGCATCGTTGTTCAACGATAAACACTTATCCTCGGTTCTCCACTCAAGACCACTGTGATACACCACAGTGTAGAAGCCAGCGGGGACAAGAGAGTTCGGAGCGAGGGCGGGAAGAACGTGACACCGATCCTAGTTGAAGATAGGTGAACAGGGATTTGGAGAGGCTGAGGTTAGAGGGGATCAGATAGGTCAAGAGAGATCTCATCCAGACGAGTCATATAATAGGGAACCATCGCAGAGGTCATCCCGAGAGCGAAGACAAGAAAGAAAAAATACTCATAGCAGCTGTAGGATTTTTTGAAGTCGAGCTTGCGGAGGTAGTCTGCTGCTGGTCTGGACGGTAGCAGTTCTGGAAGACAAGGCACAGTGGGAGAGGCGTAGTTCAGTGGATGGTGAGAACAAGAAACTTGGATTCCGGTAGTCACTGCGTTGAAAGGAATTGTCGGTTTCTGTGACCTGCAGATCGTGGGAAAATTTTTGTTGACCAAATGTGTATTACTTATTCACTACCGTAACACTACAATATGGCCACCTGATAAGTTGTGCCTTTTCTCCATTCCACGCCTGCCTATCTCTCATGAGGTGAATTGCCTCGAACCACAGCAGCCGGTCGTCGGACACGTCGTCGCACTGCTACGCCGTCGAATCCAGTTCAGTTCTGATAGCTCACGTCCTGTTGCCAGTCACGGTGGACGAGTGTGTCTCTAGCGCGTATCATGCTAGAAATCCATCATGGCGTCTCGGACCGTATCCACCACTCGATCACGGTAATGAATACCGCAGCCTTCATCCAAGAGATGTCCTTCAAGGTTCATACAAGGCATGCGTGCTATTGCCGTTATTCAGTCCTGTACCTCTTGAATTGACCACGGGGAGTGGAAATGGCACCACGGTGAACGGCCTAACGCCAGCCAAGACGGGTGTAGCCGACCCTGTTTGCATTTGAAGTTGTGCGTGATCCATGTAGGCAGTGAAGCACTTTGAAATATACCCGATATCGTGGTGCTGACTCCATCGCGACGCATAGGTATAGACTAGCAACACACAGCATATCAGTATTTCGCCGATAATGACTCGATCTCGGCGTGTGCGCTCATCTGTGATATGATGAGCGCAGCGCACGAGACTGTCCATGACGGCGTCTGCTCGCCGTTCGTTCTTAGCGGTGTTTCGCCTCTACCGAGACGACCTATGATCGATTCTCATCTCGTTGTCGACCTTTTGTTCAGGTGGGCCTATCATGAAATGCAGAGCCCCATGAACGAGTGGCGTCATTTTATCATCATAGTCCTTCTAACCAGGGGGTGTGTGGTTTGCCCATCGGATATATTTAGTGGCAAAAAAGCGCACTATGATCCCATCAGTACTTGGCGGGTATGATACCCTTGATATGTTACTAATGCCCTGTGCACCGCGCACAGCATTGTGAGACGTGCACAGTTACTCGTCGAGAAGTGGAGAGGCAACGTCATTGAGGATTGAATCAATGAGCGTGGTTCTGGTTATCAAGCTTTCAGGATACACGACGTGTGATGGCGAACAGCGAGCAGAAAAACAAGACATCGAGTCAAATTGAGGGGAATGCAAGTCTGGTTGGTCAATTCCCCAGCTGTATGTAAGCGCGAATAAAGCGGCGGGAAATCACCCCCGGTGACACTGCCTTATTCGACTGGTTGATGGAGATACTTGCGGCGTGTCATATCGAATGACAGACACATTGGATGCACCCGAGGTGTCTTTGATGTGGAATAACTGAGCAGGTGCAAGTGCTGGCGGACGAGGAGGTCAGTGGGTGTTCGAACACGTGATCTTACCACGTGACTGGACATTGACGACCCGATTTTGGCAGTATGCAGGATCCTATCAAACGACGCTACGGCATTCCATGACAGCGCCGTTGCTATATCTCGCAACGGAGAACTTTGCAGCCTGGGCGGGCGAGTTGTTCTAGAGTGGAGCGTACTGCCGCTTTCTTCGGAGAAATGGAGGGGATCTGCTAAACCATGACAAGCTCAGCGGTTGGATTGGCTAGGCCTCCGAATCCACGCCTTCGGAATTGGTGCGGATTTACGTCGCCTTTCAAAGTATTGGTCCTATCTATTCACAGCCCACTTGTAGCCAAGGAGGACACCAGCAGTGTATTCGCGCGCACAGCACGAAAGATCAACAACTAACCGTGTTTGTCCGGTCACATTCTCACTCCATGTGCTTCGCCACCATAAACCATCACCGCACCGCGCCCATCCAGTAAAAAAATGCTTGCCATTCACCAGGGGCGTTGCACTTTGACACCAAACTGGCAACATATCGGCGGCCTGATGGTCGTGTGCGATCTTAAATTAGTTTGAGGTAGGACCTCGCCCCCGCTTGCAGCGATTTGATGACTTCTAATCATCTATTCTAGTCAGCCAACTTCCGTCACTTAGGGCAAGGCTCCCTTTAAATACCGACAGGGTTCACGTTTAATGTCCCCCCTCACTCTACCGGGTTTCCACAATGGAAAGCCCTCTCCTCCTCCCTTCTGTTTCGGTGTTTCTCGTGGCCAGTGTTGCGGTGTACTTTATCGAGCGTCGTCGTCAACAGCGAAAGCATGCGCTCCTCCCCCCTGGACCTCCTGGTTCGCCACATGCGCGCTAGTGCGTCTTGTCCAAATGGCCTCAATTGATGCACATGGCCTGACTTTCGATCTGACTGTGCTAGCCCACCACGACTGATCCAATCATGGATTGAACAATACGGTCCTGTCATTTCCCTCAGACAAGGAAACGACGTGCTTGTCATTGTTGGCCGACACAATGTAAGCGTTTGCATGTTGCACCTTTCTCGATATTCATCATCTTGAACGATTCTATCTCACTCTCAGGAAGCAACCCAGTTGATGGAAAAACAAGGCGCGTCCTTTGCCGACCGACCACACTCGGTGGCGGGGAGTGATATCCTCGGTCGTGGAATGCGGTTCATGCTCTTGAGCACGTGTGACCGACTGCGACGCTTCCGGAAGCGAGTCCTTCACGTCTTTGCATTTCTTGCCTTGTCTCACCTATCTTCTCCCTCTTAGGGCCGCGCATTCCCACTTTCAGCCGAAAGCGACGGTAGCCTACGATGTAGACCAGACGACGTTCGCGAGAAACATTGTGATCGACCTCTTGGATGATCCAGAGTCGCACCAATTACATATTAAACGGCGAGCAGTGTCTTCGTGAAAGAAAGAGCACCAATGCTGATCTGCTGTCTTATCTCAGATTCTCGGGCTCTGTTACGTTACGCGTCATCTACGGCAAAACCACGCCAGCATCGTTGACGGAGGATCCTTATCTCCTCCACCTCAAACGCATGGTTCCGGTCGTCCAGGGTGCTCTCCTTCCTGGTGCCTACGCAGTAGACCACTTCCCGTTCTTGCGGTACATACCATGGTACGGACGACAGCTCAAGAAATGGGGCGAGGAAGAATATGAGATGCTGATGTGGTACATGTCTCAGTATAAATCACAGATGGTAAGTGAGGAGTGTTGTACGCCGAGCGATGGATTGATGTGCGGCACGTAGATGACGGACAGTGGTCCACATTCGGTGGCCAAGGAGATCATCACCCGGACGGTGACGGATGGGAACTTGAGCGAACCAGAGACGGCGTACTTTTTGGGATCGCTTGTCGGTGCTGCGTTTGATACTGTATGTGTGTCGCGCAAGTTCCTTGTGGCCATGGTCTTACTTGACTTTTGTCACAGACACAGGTGGCGATCTCTACCATCATGATGGCCGCTGCGCGCTTCCCGGAAGCACAGGCAGTGGTTCATACACAATTGGATGCGGTCGTTGGTCGTGACGCGCGTAAGTTTCTTGCAGTCGTCGTTTCTTGATGGTGAACTAATGATCTGGGAAGCACCAACGTTTGCGGATTGGACGTCGCTCACTGAGCTCCAAGCTTTCATCTTTGAGGCTCTGCGATGGAGACCTGTCAATCCTTTCGGTTAGTGCTCGCTTCATGCCCGATCATGTCAACAAGCTAAAAGTCTTGTCCTAGGTGCACCCCGCCGTGCTTCGAAAGATGTCTTCTGGGTACGCCAACCTTTTGGATCGATAGTGGCGTCGATGCTAAATGTAGACTTGCAGAACGGCTATCTGATTCCCGCTGGGGCAACAGTGTTCGGAAACCATTGGTAGGATGCATTCAACGTCAAACCGTTGGAGACTGATGAACATCACCTCGTTTCATTAGGTGCATTGCGCGGGACCCCGATGTGTTCCCAGATCCAGAAAAGTTTATCCCCAAACGCTGGATAGGACCTGACGGGAACATTGACAACGAGTTGAAAGCATACTCCTTTGGATTTGGGCGGCGCACATGCGTTGGATCGAACCTTGCCATCCGGTACGTCCATCTCTCCGATGCTCTCTCCCAATCTTCCGTCTACGTCGGGTGTGATCCCGCTCCGTATGTATTTACGTGGGCCTCCGATGATGGCGATACCTATATACCGAGCTCGCCACTCACTCCGCATGCTTACTTTTTTTGTAGATCTCTCTACATCGCCGCCGCAACGATCTTTTGGGCACTCAAGATATCCGAAGACCCCAAGAGGCCGATCGATGACACTGCGTTTGTACCTGGCATTGTGTCGCACCAAAAGCCGTTCAGTTTGGCGTTTGAGCCGAGGATGGACGTGGCGCAGCTGCGCGAGCTGATGGGCTCATTGGAGAAGACCGGTTGAACTATCTGTGCTGGAGCAGGAAAGGGCTGGTCCGGCCTTGCGACTGTAGATATAGAATTCGTGTCGATGGTAGATAAATAGCCAATTTACGTCCATGCATAGCGAGTTGAACACGATGGCTTTGCAAGCTGTCTTACATTACACCCCCCCTGCCCAGACAGAGCGATCATTCGTCTCCATTGATCTACGTAAAAGAGACGCAAAAACAGACTCCGGAGTGTACTAGGTGAGTGCACATCGTGGGGGGGAAGTGGGCTCGCTGGTGAACGCGATGACGACGGGCCGAGTGAAAAATGATGCAGTGATGGTGTGAGTCCAGGACAGGTATAACCAGGACGGGAGACGCTCCGACAGAGAGTCACGTATCATTCCGTTAGCGTTGTTGTAATGATGATCGTGTCACGGATGACGAGCAAGTCGTTGGCATTATTTACCTGTGCTTATTGACTAGAGAGTATAGGGAATGCAAGGGTGGGAGCAGTGGGAGAGCAGGGTATGGGAAAAGACAAGGATGGAGGAATACAGAACAGTAAAGAAGAGAGTGAAGGTGTTTTAGTGAGTCAGACTTGGGGGGGTGGACAGAGTGTTGGGAATATTCTAGATAAGGTACTTACAGCTTACATAAGCAATGGTTACATCGTACCCTAGTTACCTTAGTATTACTTAGTGACTTACTGAGTATTCCATAGGTACAGTACTATATCTCCAATATAGTGACCTACTGAGTATTCCATACAGAGAACTCGTTGATATCTAAGCTGTTGTGGCTGTACGTATGGACGTGTATACATACTCTGTAAAACGGGCTCGGAATACACTGGAGAGGAAAAATAAAGAGAGATTTGTATGTATATAAGACGAACGATATCCATACGGAACATATTCGTTACCGACAAGTCCATGTCCCTGGATAGCTTTTCGTACGTGCCGGTACTACGGCAGGTCATATATCATACTTGTACACTGTAACGTCCGTGCCAGCACGACGCCAAATGATATACAGTAGCCAAGTCTTGACGGACTGAACATATTCAATCGATTCCGAGTACGAGAAACCTGACCTCGGCTTATCAATCACTGCGTGTCTATGGCTCAGCGTCCGCTTTTTGCTCCACAGTGGTCTGTTCAGGTAGGTTTTCCTCCTGATATCTTCTATGTCCTATGACACCGACGTCGCGCAAGAATATAACGGCCAATAAGGAAGCTGCAGAGGACGTATAGCGTCAGGAGAAGAAAAAAAAACTCGCAGGATGCACATACCGAAAAACGGAAAGGCAGCACAGGTCCAATGAGCAGCCGTATAACCTTGAAATTCCGCTGATACCGACGCGCTCGTTCCCTGGGAATTTAGCTTGTCCACGACACTGTTGAACACGATCGTAGACATCGTAAGGCCAAATACCGTTCCCAGCTGTGGGGCACAAGTGCGAGTCGGCGGTTTCGTGACGCGAGCAGATATTTGATGGGCACTTACCTGAGTCATGGTCTGGAATAACCCTCCTGCAAGGCTCCGCTCATGCGGAAGTGCGATGTTCGCCACAAAGAGAGTACCGGAGGAGTACACAAAGTCGGCTCCGAACACGATCATGATGGTTGACGGGAATTCGAACGCCCAGTATGTGGTCGACGGGTCGACAAGTGCAAATAGGACGGATGCAAACCCTGTGACCACAGTTCCTAACACTTGGGGGCATCAAAATCAGCCATGAGTCACGGGTACGTAGGGATGAACACAGGAGGATCTCCTTACCGACAAATACCACTAGAGGGAGTTTTGAAACCACTAGCCCGAAAAAAAAGTTGCATAGAATGCCAGAGATGAACATGGGTATAAGGCGAGTCATCGTGGCTACGGGCGTAAGTCCAAGGTAATTCTGGTAGAAAAGCTGCATGGAACCGTGTCGGCATCTCCGCGTCATGAAACAGCGGAAATGGGCGAACCTGGACCCAGAAAATCCAAGAAGCGAAGCCAGACCAAGTTAAGAATGCGATAGTAATAATGACAGCCATGCGACCCTTGGCTCGTGTCCATATCGATAACTTCATGAGAGGTGGTGCCGTCCAGACCGACTTTGGTTTATCCGGCCTTGCGGCGGACTTCTCTAGGTGGTTCTCCCAAACCAAAAAATTACAAACAAGGATCACTCCGATAACAAGAAGTGCGATGATATCTGACGCGAATCAGAACGTGATCTTCAACGTAGAAAGGGGACGTACAAGGGGTTTTCCAGCCTACAGTCGAACCCTGAGCAAGGACGAATACAATCAACACCAGTCCACTGGTGACCAGCGATGCGCCAATCCAATCCACCCTAGGATCGCCTTCGGATGAAGCATTGTCTGGGTGAAACGACGTTATTCCGCCGATTACACACAACGCCGATAAACCAGCACATAAGAAAAACGGTGCACGCCAGTGTTCCCTGAACAATACATATTAGGTCATAAGGTGTTCATGGAAAGAACACGTACGAGGTAAGCTGTGTGAGGATACTTCCAAACATGGTTCCCAAAGCGCAACCGATGGGATTGCCAGCGGCGAAAGTAGCGAACGCAATGGATCTGGTACGTGAGGGAGGAAACGCCTGTGCCAAGATGCCAAGCTAGAATGATATGATGTTAGTATCATGTTTATCTGGAACACCAAAGGTAAAGCAACGAACAGCAGCGGGAATGGCGGCCGCAGCACCAATTCCCTGAAAACCCCGGAGAATACACAGATTTAAACCATCTGATAATAGCGGTGTATAGGCACGAATGGCACATGGTAGTACGGTAAACTTACTACTCGAAAAACCTAATCCGAGTGCGCAAACTATTTGCCACAGCATTCCGATCAAGAAGCCTTTCTTGCGCCCAAGTAGGTCCTCCAGATGGCCGAAGAGTAAAAGCAGACATCCCTAGGGATAATGTCAGAGGGTACAACTAGCAATGTCGAGAGTACGGACAGAACTCATCGAATATGCAGACAACAACCACTGGAGTTGATCTTCTTGAATATCAAGCGCCTTTCCGATTGTAGGGAGAGAAGTCGATATCGAGTATGTATTTGAGATCTGCTAGACCGTCAGCAGACAAAGCCGATGAAAAAATTGCAGATACGGACGTTGACAATCACGGCACCGGTGCATGTCGCGACAATAGCAATAGAACGTGCGAGGTTGCACTGAGGTCCGGGAGAGGTACACCCAACGGCATCATGGAGTTTCTTGTCTGCAAGTTTCTTCTGACTGAGTGGATGATTGAGCTTGCAATCAGATACGGCGTTGTTAATGCTGTTGTTACGTTCCATGGCGCTTTGACTTTCTTCTGCTAAGGAAAGAGACGACGGAATAGCTTGCAGAGCCATGTCGATTGAAATGGCTCGATGAATGGCCACACATCACGACCATTGCTTTATACGTCATCAGAGCCCATTCCGAGCTCATGCAAGGCCGATTCACGTTCCAACTTAATCTAGAGATCATACCTGAAACGAACGAATGATAAAGCTATTTCCAGAAAATCACGGCTGCGTTGTCTATCTCGTTCCATGGCAGATGCGAAGTTGTTTCAAGACCAAGGCCCGAACCACTTCCCGTGTGATTTTCCAGCTAGTCGATCTAAACACGGCAAAGTGACGAGAAGTATATAGTCAATCTTAGATTATACTCGGAATTGTAACTTACACTTATACACCACCCATCTCAACCGAGCCCTGCTTTCGGTGGAAAATGTTACATAGTGCGTTTCAGAATGATTTGCCAGGTAATCATGCACCCTGACACAATTGCCGAAAACTTTGATTGCATCCGATGACACGGACAAGGTTAAGACGAACGGTCCAGCATGCGATTCAACGTACGTAAGATTTCTCGTGGCTTGTGCACGTGGCACCCATTTTGCGTCGATCCCGAAGTCCGCTTGGACAATCTCCATCGAGCTGAATGGATTATGGCGCGTTTCGTATAACAACCAGGATTGCTATATGGGTTAGAGTGGGGAATCAAGTGAATAGATAGAGATGTTGCATCATACCAGGTCCAGGACGACGAAATTCGCGACAGGGCCTAATGTCCACTGGCAGAGAGCGTCCATCTCGGACCTTCTGACCCGAGGGTGGCTCGGATGGTACACCCGAACGGGAAGATTATATGAGGACTGTGGAGTCCTCTTCCCACTGAGATCATATCGTGACTGGCCAGACGAGAAAGGTCCCTTGTCGTTCGTCCATTTGAGTCTGCGTTACAGAAGGATTGCGCAGTCAAATTTGAAAATGAAGACACACGTGAGGGTTGATTCATGCATCGTGAATCGAAACATTTCCGAGAGAAGACGGCACGGGGTTTACAAGCAAAGGATCGACATACGAATTTGAACGACGGGCTTGTCGTGCATGCCGTCCATGTATCCATTGTCCGGCTTCCTTTGGACAATTCGGTTTGTCATGCTCTGGCTGGACAGACTGCTTCTCAGAGTGACGCTTCTCCCAAGTGGATCGATAAATCTTGGGTTGTGGTTCAAGGAGACATTGTAGTTTCTGAAGTAGGTGGACGGCTGACATTCGAAAGTTGACTGCCGGAACACCGCAGTTGAGTGTTGACCGCGTTGTATCATTTCAGACCAAAGAGTGCCAATTAGAACCCTCAAACGTGAGTTCTTTTGGAAGGTGACCTAGCGACAACATTCCAAATGTGATTATCCTGATTCGTAGGACATGGACAGGGACGCGAACTTTTGGATAGTAGGGCTAGTTTCCCGAAAAGAGGGTTCTAGGATGGCTGCGGTGGACATGGTGATGCTGTCATGACTTGAAATAAATTTCCGAGGCCGCCCGAGGCGAAGACCAAAGACGTAGCAGTGTCTTGCGCCCCATAAAACGTCTCGTCACGAAATTAGTGTAGGCCCATTGGCACACCAGTCAACGTGCATAATTGTGATATCTCTAGCGTCGAGCGATCCGCCCAAGAGGCGAGGGCCTGAACCTCTTGTACCCGTACTTCGCAGTCGCCTTATAGAGCGGGGTCCAGTTCTATCTATCCACTCATCTGCGATTCCCACGGCAAGCCACGCTTCCGACTAGGCCAAGCGTGACAAACAAGAACAAGTGGATCGTGTCTTTGGTGAGAATGAAACGAAGCGACCTAGACGATGCCGAACACATGTTGGATTCATGCAAGGATACATGTTAACCATGTCTCATGATGGGACCTAGGAAGAAGGTGATCTGTGTGATAACAGTCGAACCTGGCCTGGCCTTGTAGGGAGCATCTATTGTCCTAAGGAAGTGCCACCAGGTTCGCGCCGGCTTCTCCAGGGCTGGTCGCTGGTCATGGAAGCAACCATCATCACAATCAGGCAGCTATTCCCAGACGCTCCCTAGTATCCGGTCGACGATTGATCCTCAACCATCCCTATGTAGACCAACGTTTAGTATTCAAAGTTCAATGATAGACAGGGATAGATGGGCAGGCTGGAGCGGTATGGGAGTTGTCGAGACCCGTGAAGAGACTCTTGTGTCCATTCCGCGGGGCCCGGGCGTGTGAACCCAATTCGAAGGGATTAGATTCAAACTTGGTGGAGAGAACCTCAGTCTTCTTGCGCTGGTTCCTTCGACATCACCGACCAAACGCAACGGTAACCTTCTCATTGATGTACATGCAGCCCAGATGCACCTTGCTTGAAGTTGCGTTCTAACTTCTCTTTAGCAAATTTCAAGACATTTGGTCGAGAAGCACTAGACCGCATCCAGGAGCGGGGCTCCCACAGTTTCCGTCCAACGTCACGACGAAGATGAGGATCACGAAGAACATGTCGACGTCGAGACGGCGCATGTGCGTTCGGAAATAGAGGGATGTACCGAACAATGCCTTGCCTCCGTACGGATCATGTCTCGACTGCAGCCAGCGCAGGGACTGGGAAAAACTGATGCGGCGTTTGCCATCACATCAACGGTCACTCATTACTTGCGCCGTTTTCGGAGTTGCTGCAACTGCATGTGTAAGAATAAGAGCGAGATACACAAAGGCGCACGACTATCGAAAGATCTAGCTCAGTCGTGCGCAGGCAACGAACTGTGTGTGTATTTACCTATCGAGAGATCTAGCTATGTCGCTAATTAGCTGAGTAGGTATGGATGCGTGCCAAGTAACTCACCTTAGTCGTGCGCGGGCAACGAACTGAGGTGACTCATGCGAGGACGACAGTTTATATTCTACTGGTGATGTCATTAGGCACTAAGACATAGCAGGATCGTTTGCTAATGTACAGGATATGTGGCGGTCGCCAGCTTAGCTCTAGGGTCTTGTCGTACTATCACCTACCCCCCATTCGGCACCTACCCACTTTTCGGCAGTCACGCATAGTCACAATTTGTCACAGATTGTCACAGCGCTGGATTCACGCTCTGTTGTGACTCTGAAGAAAGCATCGGCATTTGGCTAAGTATGAGTGGTATATACATGGTATTTAACTAAAGGGCATCTGTGGCAAATTGTCAGAGCTATTTCCATGGTGATTAATGTGTGAGTAGGTATAATATTGCAAGTGGGATGCTAAGGGAGTGTTATGGCCCAGGAGCATACTAGTATGTACTGTGTAAGAAATGTCAGTATTAGATGAGGTAGCACTCAATGATGACACTACATCTGACAAGTGGTTGGATGGATTTGGAATGAACCCGGGAAATGTTGAGGAAGATTGTGGCAGCATGAGTGCCAGCTGCTCTACAACTGAGGAAGTGGAGACTGCAGCAATGCTGGCAGCACATTTTCTTGAACCATCATAGAGTCTGCTGAATTGTGGCTCATTTGCTTGAGTGGGATTTTCAGCAAGGTGGTCCTTGATCACCTTTGTGAGTTCAGCAATTGTACCCTCCATTGGCAGCAAGAGGGCATCTGTTATGTGTTGGAAAGACCTCTTCATTTGTTCCCATTCTTTTTCTTCCTTTTCTACCCATACATGCCACAGTTCACTTTTCCGATTGTATTTGCATCAACATGTGCTCAGGGATAACTTGATTATCCACTCTTATATTGATGACTTACTCTTGTATTCTACCACCAGTGGATTTCCTCTTTCGGATATCACTTCAACCCACTGGTGATATATTTCCCTTTCCCAGTACTTATCTTTCTTGGATACATGGTCTGTGCATGGCCAGTTTTCCCTATAAGTAGAAACCTTGCCTATACTAGTAAAGCAGCTTGTTCTACACAATCTACATGCTAGAAGTCCTCCTCAGAATGGTCAATCACCTTATCTGCTGTCTGAGTAACCTCTACCTTTGAACCTCGACATTCTCATTAGAAGTTCTTCCCTCTCAGTAAAAGAGACTGTTCTTGTGATCATACTTTGCCATTATTAACTGTTTACAGAAAGGCCGCATATTGTATATGCTACCACTAGGTCATCTGCATATAGGAGTGCCAAGGCTAGCATCTATGAGACTAGTGAGAGTCTCCATCCAGAAGCTGTGCTGACTACATTGCTATCTGTGGGTCTAGGTCTACTCAGAGGAGTCACCTATCATCAGAGACAGTTGCTGTTCTATCTAGTTGTTTTAGTGCATTTGCATTAGGTGCCATCGTACTGTAACAGCACCAGTGAGAGCAACAAGGTCATCCTTTCACTTGTAGGATGCAAATGGCAAGTCAAAGACATGATTCTCAATCTCCTGGTTGATGTGGAGTGTATGTGCAGTGTCATCAGCCTTCTTCTTGATAGCTTTCTCATGCTTGGCTTTCTCTTTTGCCTTTAATTCTGCATCTTCCACTTCAAATACTGCACATAGCTCAGAAAGCATCACAAAACAAGCTTGAATCTTCTTAGATTTTTTCTGTTTGCTCTGCAATTTGTTTGCAAGTTGTTCAGTGAGTGTGGAAATGTGATGGCAGGTTATTGTGCAGTGAGCATTTGCAGCATTGAGCAGTGCAGTGTTATGGTCATATTGCACAGGCTCTAGCTGCCCAAAGGTATCATATATTTATTTTCCTTTTATAGCCTCCTTCTCTTTATGCACAGACATATTTACTTCATTTGCAGTCCATATGACCAGTCACATGATGACGCCAGGAGATGCTAGGTATTAAAGAGTCCAAAAACCACCTAGATAGTGCACAGGTAATGAAGTATAGTCTTTGCCATCACCTGTTGCCCTTGGTAGTAGGTTCCAGAATCTATTGCACTTCTAAGACACAGGAACTAGGTTCCTGTTTGGGTTTCTTTCATTTCCACTCTTTATTTGCACCCTGACCTAGTGCCCTTTCATTTCTGCTTATCTAAATCTTTTTGGATGCTTCTCTTCTCTTCTTTGATAGAAGACACTACACAGGAGGTGGCAGTTAATCTCTGCTATGGCAGCACAGGATTGCTAATCACTGTCACCATGAGGTATTGATAAGAGCTAAGGGTTTGACCATAGCAGGACAATTATCATATTTAGATAGTTGGTCCATGCCCAAGTGGCTATACAGTACTGGCATATATAAAGGCCAGGGGACAATGCTGAAGATCTTAGCTTGTTCTCTTGGTGTTCTCCCCTCTACTAGCTAGACTTAGCAAGGGATAACAAGACACCTTTACAAGCCCCTTACTCTACTCACCACATCACACACCTCATGTGACCTACAAACCCAAGCTTACCCTCAAGTGAGATGCCTTCTGGTTTAGGGTTGTATCATACAGTCTGCTTGTTGAGGATGATCTTGCACTGGAATTGGTGGGACTGCATGTAAGCATACAGCTCCTCAGGCATGTGTCCCTTAATGTCAGCATATGGAGGGAGAGGAGGAAGTGTAGGCCTGCCAAGTGTAGTTGAGATGGAGTGGGTGATGGGATTGGATGATATGAATGGAGTAAGTGAGTTGTTGACCATGGAGTCATTGTTCTCATTGATCAATGGATCTGAGATGGTGGAACCATCCTGTTCATCTAAATTACTAGATTCTGAGTCAGATGAATCATTCTTAGGCTCATCTCCACTGCTCCAGGCAGGATCTGAGTTGTTCAGCTCATTTGGCACATAGCTCAGTGATGATGGAATCTCTTGGGGATAAAAAGGTGGGAAAGTTGCTGTGGATAAGGAGGCCTAGCTGGATGCAAAGTTGCACTCATGGAAGATTGTCAGATTTAGAGGGTAAATACTAGTATTAGCAAATGCTTTCTATTATGGTCATGTCACATGGGCACTGTTGCCCAAGGTACCATATAATTTATTTTATGGCCTGTGTATGGATGCATTTACTTCATTTGCAGTCCACATGATCAGTCATGTGATGACATCAGGAGATGCTAGGTATTAAAGAGTCCAAAGACCACCTAGACAGAGCATAGGTAATAAAGTATGGCCTTTGCTATCACCTGTCATCTGTTATGTGTTGACCGGTGAACCTGACCACATACTCTTTTGTTTTTTCTAGTTATATCTTTATTACTGATATCTTGGTTCCTTCTTAGTATTGCACCTTCCATCAATAGACTATGCTGTCCTTCCCTCCTCTATAAATGCAATATCTTCTATGGCCAGAGTATCCTTTGTTTCTACCCCTTCTCTTACTTGCCTTCCAACATAGTTGGAGATCTTATAACTCGTCCCTCCCTTTCTAGTAAGATCCCTACACTTGCTAGAAATGGTCTTCCATTATCCTGGCATGAGACAAAGTCTATTCTTGTATTTTACCACCAGTAGCCTTTCCTCTTTTCAATATATCTTCAGGCCACTGGTGATATTTCACCTTTACACAGCAATTTCTTTTTTTGACACTTGGTCTGTGTATAGGGAGTCCATCCTATAAATAGGGCTCTCTAGTTGTAGTAGTACTCCAGCTTGTTCTATGCAATCTACATGCTAGAACTCCTCCTCAGAACAGCTGATCGTCTTATCTGCTGTCTGAGTAACCTCTACCTTTTGAACCTCGACATTCTCCTTAGGAGTTCTTCCCTCTCAGTAAAAGAGACTATTCTTGCAATCATACTTCATCAGTGTTAACCATTTACAGAAGGGCCGCATGTTGTATATGTCACTGCTAGGTCGTCCACACATAGAAGTACTGAGGCTAGCATCTACACAACTAGGAAGGGTTGCCATCCAGAAGCCATGCTGACTATGTTGCTATCCAAGGATCCAGGTCTACTCAGAGGAGTTACCTATTATTAGAGACAGTTGCCATTCTGTCTAGTTATTTTAGTATGTTTGCATTAGGTGCCGTTGCACCGTAACATTGCCCTTGATAGTAGGTTTCAGAATCTATTGCACTTCTAAAGTATAGGAACTAGTTTCCTGTTTGGGTCTCTTTTCATTTCTGCTCTTCATTTGCACTCTGACTGTTATGGCTACAAGGGCGTAACTGCAAAGGGTCATGATCACTCATCGTGGATCTCGGCGGAGCTCGCCTAAGGAGGGATTCAAAGCGCGGACAGTGTGGATATGAAGGTCTTAGGGTTTGATACCATACCTGATCCACATGGTCACACTTGGGCGTAAGGCGCATCATTGTGGATTGTGTGCAGTTCGAGTAAGGTCCATTATGAAAAGGGGGATATCATGTGGTGACGAGGGTCTAGGGTTCCCGGTTACTTAGTAGTAGCCTAGATCATGTGATGTATATACGCTAAGGTATATAAGGCTGGGACAGCTGAGGGCAACCTCAGTCTGTTCTCCTGGGGTTTCCCCCTCGAGAGCCCGGCAGTGCCTCCCTTGCCTTTGTAAGTCCCTAGAAGAAGAGCAGAGGTAGTGAAGTAGGGACTAGCCTGGTGTGGGTAAGACTCCACCTCAGAGGGGCCCAGTAGTCCCCTGATGATGAGGTGCCTCACATGGGCCTGGCTAGAGTGCCAGGGCTGTGGTAAGAGTCCTGCTGGTAGCTGACTGCAAGTGCCAGCCATAACCCATGGAGTGATAAGGGGTGGTATGGAAGAGCGTAGCGGAGGGCCTCCTGCGAGTCCAGGATAGGCTGATGGGTAGCTACTTCTTGGAGTACCATCATGTATAGGGGAAAGGCTGCTGCTAGCCGAGTGCCTGATAGCAATATACTCTGGGGTTTCCCCCTTATTAGAGCGAGCCCTAGCTCGGGGTGTTCCCTCGGGTTAGTGGGTTAGGTTGTGCCTCTCTGGCTAAAGACATCCTCGGCCAGATGCCAACATGGCTCCTATATGTGTCTTCCCTTGGCTGTGTCCTTGGGTTGTTCTAGAGGTTGTATCACTGACCCAGCGCCCATTCATTTCCACCCATCTGGATCTTTCCAGATGCTTCTCTTCTCTTCTTTGATAGAAGTCACCACATAGAAGGTGGCAGTTAATCTCTGCTATGGCAGCACAGGATTGCTGATCGCTGTTGCCATGAGGCATAGATAAGGACACAGACTTTGATCATAGATGGAAGATTACTATACTTAGCTACCTGGTCTGTGCACATGTGGCTATACAGTTGAGTAGTATATATATCCCAGAGGACAATGCTGAAGCCCTCAGCTTGTTCTCTTGGTGTTCTCCCCTCTACTAGCTAGCCTTAGCAAGGGATAATAGACACCTCTATGAGCCCCTCATTACACTCTTCACCATACACACCTCATACAACCTACAAACCCCCAAAGCTTACCCTCAAGTGAGATGCTCTCTGGTTTAGGGTTGTATCACTTTCTGAATCAATGAAGGTGATACAACCCTAAACTAGAGAGCATCTCACTTGAGGGTAAGCTTGGGTGTTCGTAGGTCACGGTGGGTGTGAATGAAGTATGGGGCTTGTGAGGTGCCTATGTTATCCCTTGCTAAGGCTAGCTAGTAGAGGGGAGAACACCAAGAGAATAAGCTGAGGGCTTCAGCGTTGTCGCCTGGCCTATATATATGCTAGTACTGTACAGCCACCTGGGCACGGACCAACTATCTAAGTATGGTAATTTCCCTGCTATGGTCAAACCCTTGACCCTTATCTACACCTCATGGTGACGGCAGTCAGCAATTCTGTGCTGCTATAGTGGAGATTAACTGCCACCTCCTGTGTGGCACCTTCTATCAAAGAAGAGAAGAGAAGCATCTAGAAAGATTCGGATGAGCAGAAATTAAAGGGCACTGGGTTAGGGCGCAAATGAAGAGCGGAGATGAAAAGAACCCAAACAGGAAACTAGTTCCCATGCATTAGGAGTGCAATAGATTCCAGAACCTACTGTCAAGGGCGACAGATGGCGGCAAAGGCCGCACTTCATTACCTGTGCTCTGTCTAGGTGGTCTTTGGACTCTTTAATACCTAGCTCTCCTGGCGTCATCATGTGACTGGTCACGTGGGCTGTGAATGAAGTAAACGCATCCGGGCGTAAAGAGAAAGATGACAAGAAAAGAAATAAATATACCCATAGTGCGATGTGACCGTAACACTACCCCCCTCCTAAGGCTTAAATTCCTAGATGAGACGGAGCACCAGGGAAATCCAAGATGTTGAAAGGGAGGCCCCGCTCTGGCATGTCGGTGAGAAACTCTGATCTGTTAAATAAAAGGAGAAAGTCCATTGGGTCGATCGTGAGTGACCGAGGGGCGGAGGGATGGGCACGGTGGAAAGCCTTTAGTGCTTCCTTTGCATTACCAAGGTTCTCGGTAGGCTCCCAAGTCCTATCCTCGTCCCCAAAACCCTTCTAGTGGACTAAATATTCCAAATGTGTCCCATTCTGGTGGCTAGCCATCAAATAGTCTACTTCCCACTTGAAGTCTTTGTCCTCAGTTACAATAACTGGGCCCAGGCATTAAGGGACTTGCCCTTCGAGATGTTCCTTATAGGGTTTCACCTGGGAAACATTGACCGTAGGGTGGATTCATAGCATCTTCGGCAGCAATAACATAACCGTATTGGGGCCTGCTAGAGCCGTGATCTTGTATGGCCCCAGCCAATGCTCAGTCAATTTCTTTGAAGCCCTTGTGAGCCTCAAGTTCTCTGTAGAGAGCCAGACTAGCTGGTCAACTTCATAGATAGGGGCATTGGAACAATGCTTGTCCGCCTGTTTCTTCATTTTCTCCTGAGCTTGCAGGAGGTTGTGGTGCACTTCTTCCAAGGTTGCAGAGAACTCATCTGCAGCAGGGGCCATACTACTTCCAGTAATAGCTTCAGTGCCCAACCACATTGGATAAGTATGGGTGAGGGAAAATGGGGTCTTCTTCGTAGAAGAAGATACCTTGGAATTCATGCTATACTGTGTGATTGGAAGCCAGTCTGACCATTCTTCTTGGCGGTCAAAGCAATACATTCTCAAAAACTTCCCGATCTCCCGATTGGCGACCTCCGATTGCCTGTCTGTTTGCGGGTGGAAGGCGGTCGAGAGATGCGTCTCAATGCTGAGTTGTTCATTAATACTTTGCATCACCTGTGATGCGAACTGTGGACCTCGGTCCATAGTTATGGACTTTGGAAGACCATGGTACTTCCATACATGTTGCATAAATAGCTTGGCCATGTCAATGGCACTGATTGCCTTGGTGCAGGGAATCAGCTCTACTTTCTTGCTGAACCGGTCAACCACCGTCAAGATGGCATCGAATCCATGAGAGAGGGGGAGGTCGGTAATGAAGTCTGCAGTGATGTCCTCCCACGGACCGGACAGAACTAGTAAAGGAATGAGCCTGCTGGCTGGTGCGGCATCTGTTCCCTTGAACCATTGGCATGTGTCGCATCTAGCGACGTAATCTTTGACAAAAGTGGCAAGACCAGGCCATCAATAATTACGTTGTAATGCTTCAAGCATTTTCTTTTGCCCTGGATGCCCCATAATGGGCATATCGTGGTGCTTCTGGACGACTTCCATTCAAAGCGGCAACAATTCAGGGATGTATACTCTCCCGTGGTGGTCACTGAGGCAGCCATCATGCTCCTCCTGGATTCTCCACTTCCTTTCAAGTTCTCTTATGTCCCTTTCATGAAGCTTACATGTTTCCAGAAATATTTTATGACAAAGTTGTACCCCTTCATCCATAATCAAGAGCTTGCCCTCTGAGGGGGTTGCTCTAATCTTGTCCAGGGAAATAACAATTATTCCTTTATTATCTTCCTTGATCCCTTCGGCGTGGTCCGGTTGATGACTCAATGCATCAGCCTTCACCATCAAGGCGCCGGGTTTGTATACTCACGTCATATTGAATCAAGTAAGATATTGTGCCCACCGCACTTGGCGGTGATTTAGATCTTGGCACGTCATAAAAAACCTTAGGTTATTGTGGTCATTATAGACCTCAAATGGCAACCTGGCTCCCTCTAGGTAATGCCACCATTGCTCTAGTGCTTGGATGATGCCTAGCATCTCCTTATCGGCAATAGGGTAGTTCCATTCTTCCAGGGTCATAGAGTGGCTGGAATATGCCGCTGGATGCCACTTATCTCCTTTTAGTATACTTAAAATAGCCCCAGTTGCATAATCCAAGGAATCGCTTTCTATGCGGAATTGACAATCAACATCGGGATAGGTGAGGACGGATGTGGTGGTGAAGGTCTGCTTCAATGTGTCGAAGGCATGTTGGCACGCTTCGTCCCATAGGAAGGCTTTGTCCTTCTTCGTCAGGTCGTGGAGTGGTCTAGCCACCTTGCTATAATCGGATATGAACCTGTGATAGAAGTTTGCCAGTCCTAGGAAACTTCTGATGTCCTTAACCTTAATGGGGACTGGCCATTTCATTATGGCATCTACTTTAGCCAGATCCATTTTTATCCCTTCCGGAGACACGATCATTCCCAGGAAATCTACCTCTTTGACGCGGAAGAAACACTTTTCTGGCTTTACAAACAAATCATTTTCTTCGAGGCATCGGAGGACTTCTAGCACGATCTGGTCATGCTCTTCCTGGTCATCTGTTTTAGTAAATATCATGATGTCATCGATATAGACGACACAGACGTCATCCATATCAGTGAAGATCTCATTCATCATTGCTTGAAAGGTGGTGGGGGAATTGCAAAGTCCAAAATACATTATGAGTGGCTCAAACGCTCCTTTGAATGTGACGAAGGCTGCCTTCTATTCATCACCTTCTCAAATTTGGATATTATTGTATCCCCATCTGAGATCCATTTTCATAAATAACTTTGCCCCCTTTAGCTTATCCACTAATTGGGAGATTAGCGGGAGCAGATAGTTATTTTTGACAGTGTGCTTGTTAAGGTATCAGTAATCCTATATCATGCATTTCTTGCTGTCTTTCTTTGGAACGAAGAAGACTGGAGAGGTCTGCGGTGACTTCAAGGGCTGTATATACCCCTTGGCCAGCTGATTGTCTAGAAAAGCTTTGACCTCTTCTTGTTCTGTTACCGATAAGGGGATGAGTCGACCCTTCTTAGGATTAAAGGTTTCTTTTAGGTCGATCCCATGATCCCATGGTTTTCTGATGGGCATGCGTTCACTTTCCTTTTTCGAGAACTGTCTGAAATACTTCTTATATTCATGAGGAACCAGTTCCTCAACCGTCTTTTCCCTTTTTGGTTCTTGCACTTCTAGCACCTTTATGGTGGTATGAATCTGATACTGGAAGTCTGCTTCTTCTTTCTCTAAAATGCGAAGTAGCACTGGCTTATCCTGTAAGCAGTGGCAGTGTCGAGGGCAGTGAGTCATTTTCACCATCCCTTTTGACCAGTCGATCTTGGGGTTGTGGCATTTTAACCATTCATATCCCAGAATGAATTGGTTCTTCCCCAAGTCTGTCACTTCTGCCGTTATCTTTTCTCGGTGTCCTTGAAATTCCAATATCAATTCTGTAGCATGTGTAAGACTGCCTGCCGAGTTCTTAGTTCCGTCCATGTTATAAACGGGTATTTCATGGCAGAGTTTCACCAAAGGGAGTTTGACATCATCGGCCCATTTTTGGTCCACAAATACCGCATTAGCCCCACTATCTAGCAGTGCTTCTGCTCTGATGTAATTCTTTTCAGACCTTTCATTATAGGGTGCAATGCGAATGTTGAGAAGTATCTCCTTGTTTATTTTTAAATTTCTAACAAAGATATCATCTGGGAAAATGACATTTTGCTTCAGAGGAGAAGAGGAATTAAGCCCAGGTTTATCGTCCCTGGCGAGCCCCATAGGAGACCCCTCTGATGGCTGTGTAAATATTTCTCTTTCTGTTTCCTTGATTGCTTCTACCGAGAGGTTGGAATACCTGTTTGGCGATGCGCCTTCAGGACTCCCGGGGTCCTTCAGGCATGGCCTTTTCCCTTTCCAGCCAGGCCTTCATAGTCCCTGAACCAGGCTCAGGCTTCTTCAAAATTCATTTCCCTTACTGTTTTGGGCAAGGGATGTTCGGAGGGGTCAACCTCCTTTCCTTTGTCTTCCTGGTTTGGTCTGGGGGTAGTGGACTTACCAGCACTTTGGGCTAAAGCCAAAGATGCCATGCCCGCATCAGTGTTCTCTTTTTCATCCAAGGGGACTTCTTCCCAACGGACAACCTTCCTCATCTTTCGGCCAAAAGGAGTGGCCGGGGCGCAGGGTTTCCATAGGGAGCAGGTGTTCTTGTGTCCACCCCCTAGGAAACCGCACTCACCACACTTTATCGAGGGATCTCCTCAAACTCTGGAGGCCTTACAGTCTTTGGAGAAATGCCCTTGCCTGCCACAGTTGTAGCAGGAATACTTGAATTTATCGAATATCGGTTTGCTTCTAGCTGTGTCGATATCCATAGCGTTTGGGTCGCGCCTCGGGGCTCCCGAGTTCCTCTGCGCTCTCTGTATGAGAAGCTTCATCAGGTCCTCCTGCTCTCCTTGGATTTGGAGCTCTTCCATGAACTCCTTAAGGTCCTCGGGGTAACCCTTGGCCCGATAGTACCTCTTGACGATTCCTTGATCCGCATGCTTATACAGCAGATCAATGCATTGATCTATTGGCAGCGTGGCCACCAATTGATGGGATTTGAATTTCATAAGAAAGGAGATCATGTCACTCCTCCCTTGCATAAGGGTGAGTAGCTGTTGCTTGTGCCACTCTTTATCATTTACTGGCCTAAAGTTTGCCAGCATCATCTTTTCGAATGCCTCCCAGGCCGGCCATCCTGCCATTGCAGCTGCCTGGCTTATTGTCATAGCAAGGTGGGCGGTGTCTCCTTTTGTCATTCTAGAGACTACAGCTTTCACTGCTGTCTCGTTTGGGAGGGCGGTGGAGTTTTCCTCCTTCCATATGAGCACCTTGGCCCACCATTCGTTAAATGTATGGCCCCTTTGCCCTTCAAAGATTCTGGGGTCCACAATGACCTTGGACAACTTGGGCACACTAGGCCCTGTGGTTGCTCCTCCAGTCACTGCCAGTCTGGCGGAGAGGGTTCTTACTTGGCTGACAAGGGTGCCGACTGTTGCTTTGAGGTCTTTTATCTTTCCAGCTGCTATAATGAGCCGGTTACTTTCTTGGGTGACCCTGGTTTCTGCCTGGGCCAGGTGGTTAATAAGATTCACTTTCTCACCTTCAACGTCTGTGAGGTAGTTCCCTAACTCCACCACCAATCTTGCCCAATTGTCAGTTCCAGCCACAAGTTGGAAGATGATGTTCATGAGGTTTTGGGGAAGGGACATTGTTATTGTTCTTTAAAAGTACTTTACTCTCTTAGTTGGTCTCAACCAGATCCTTGATCCCAGTGGGGTCTGCCTGCTAATCTCTTTCTCGTATTCCCTCCTTGTCCTTTTCCTAGGTGCTGGGGGCTCCTGCACTGGTTCAGGCTCTAACGAGGGCATGTGAGAGTTGATACCCAGTGTGTACGGGCATTCGGCCAGGGTAGGGGTGGAGCAGGCAGAGGATAAAGGGGATGTCCCAAATGTTCGATCTAACTCCTGCTGGTGATGGAATAGGTTTCACTCGTAGTCCAGCCACTCGTCGTCGAGGTAGAGGTCTGCTGCTGCTGGGAGCGGGAGGAAATGCTATGGGGGTGGTGAGAGTGAGTCAATTGAGCTGATGAACGGCCCTTCAATCTCTTCTTGGCGAAAGTAAAGTGTGGAGTCGACTGACAGTGCGCTGCTGGTGAGGTTCCTGGGGTTGTTCTCTATCCAGGTACTGGTGAATCTGACTTCTGGTTGCTCTAAATAGCCCCAGAACTCTTCTTCGAATCTCCTCTCTGAATCCTCCTGACATTCTCTCATCAGGTAGTCTGCTAGCTCCTGTAATTGTACTATGGGGAGATCTAGGTCACCTTGATCGTTCGGGTCGTCTACTACTTCCCGGTTGGCTACTAGATAACGGTACACTATCTGTAGGGCTAGGGGGAGAACAGAGGGTACGGACGGCACTTGGCGCCTATAAGAGGAAGATGGCTGTGCGAGCGTCCACTTGAAACTTACTTCTCCTAGGTGATGAGGCTAGGAGGTGTGAAGTATGAACATTAGAGCTTGTTCTAATGATACAACCCTAAACCAGAGAGCATCTCACTTGAGGGTAAGCTTGGGTGTTTGTAGGTCATAGTGGGTGTGAATGGAGTATGGGGCTTGTGAGGTGCCTATGTTATCCCTTGCTAAGGCTAGCTAGTAGAGGGGAGAACACCAAGAGAACAAGCTGAGGGCTTCAGCATTGTCCCCTGGCCTATATATATGCCAGTACTGTACAGCCACCTGGGCATGGACCAACTATCTAAGTATGGTAATTTCCCTACTATGGTCAAACCCTTGACCCTTATCTATGCCTCATGGCGATGGCAGTCAGCAATCCTATGCTGCCACAGCGGAGATTAACTGCCACCTCCTGTGTGGTGCCTTCTATCAAAGAAGAGAAGAGAAGCATCCAGAAAGATCCGAATGAGTGGAAATTAAAGGGCACTGGGTTAGGGTGCAAATGAAGAGCGGAGATGAAAAGAATCCAAACAGGAAACTAGTTTCCGCACATTAGGAGTGCAATAGATTCCAGAACCTACTGCCAAGGGCGACAGGTGGCAGCAAAGGCCGCACTTTGTTACCTGTGCTCTGTCTAGGTGGTCTTTGGACTCTTTAATACCTAGCTCTCCTGGCATCATCACGTGACTGGTCACATGGGCTGCGAATGAAGTAAACGCATCCAGGCGTGAAGAGAAAGATGACAAGAAAAGAAATAAATATACCCATAGTGCGACGTGACTGTAACAGAAGGGGTGATTGTATGATAAGTGGTGAGATATTCAGGAATAAAATTAAAGTGGTCAATGCAAACCCCTTATGTGAGGCACTCATCACAATGCTTTGATCATTGGTGTTGTACAGATGAGAAGATGCCAACATTGAGAGGCTGGAGCTTATGGGTGGTTTTTGATGGAAGAGCAATAATGATTATATTATGGTTGTAAGCAGCCTGTTTAAGCTTTCTTGTTTCATGTGAGTCATGTCCATCAAGGGTGAGAATGATGGGTTTATCAGGGTCTACACAATGCTTCTCAGCTTCAGGAATGAAGACACTCATGAACCAGTGTTTGAAGATGTCATGGTCTGTCCACCCAGTGGGTGACACTGCAAGCCTGAAACTAAATTCAGCAAAATGCCCCTAAACCTGAGTAGAAACATACCCTCCCATTCCATTGAATGCAGGATCTCATGTGTTAGAAAGCAGACCATCCTTCAGCACAAAATAGAAAGGCATGATATCTCCTGCCACATTCACACATTCAAGAATAGTGACAAGCTCTAAGTTATCACTATGCTGGCAGTAACACTCCTTATCATCTGCAACATAGATATACTTCATCCCTAAGCCATTCCACCCTCCACCCATCTGATTGCCTTTCTTGTCCTCATTCCAGTGGTGCTCTGAAGGAATCCCTTTGTACTGCTTCTCAATCTGTGCCCAGAGTCGAAAGTAACCATCGACGTTGGTGCAATTGAAATTCTGCACTCGTTTTGGGTCGAGATGCCATGGCTTTGATGCTTTCAAGGTTTTGCCATGCCTTTTGAGGTACTTGCAGTGCCAGTTCTTTCCTGGATGCTCTCCAGTGATCTCGAATGCACGGGCGCGTAAGTCACGGGGGTGCAAAGGAGTGGCCATGCTCAAGCTCTGAACGAGCTATTCGTTGACCACCTTCTCTTGGGCCTCATTGAGCTGCCGCGAATTCTTGTAGGCTTCCTGGCAGGACTTGTGGAGGCCGTTTACACGGTCACTGAGCGTCTGGCGGGCGACCTGTAATCCATCATTAGGTTAGTCCGAAATTTTTCACAGGTTGCTCACCTTGTGCGCGTTTGCGGCCGCACGGATGGTCTTGTGAGTCCCATCATGGAGGTCCTTGACAGCGAGCTCTAACCGGGTCTCATAGTCTGGATCCCTGGTAGAAGCTCGCTGTCCTCGACGGCCCGCCATCGCCAGCGACACGGTAGGATGCGCGTGTCATTGGACGCGTTGCAGACGCGTCGACCAGCCGTGTTTGAAACTCCGCTTCGGCATACGCTCGGCAGGTGACAAGCAGCGTGACGAAGGCCAACTTCACGATCAAGAGAACTACTGCATTTTTTTCTCTCGTTCAACTTCGCAGAGGCAAGTGTAGTACCAGAACTATGATATGTGAAGTAAGATAGGGAAAGTGTTGTGTATTTAGTGGAGTGCCGAAAAGTGGGTAGGTGCCGAAGGGGGGGTAGGTGATAGTATGGACATAATTCAGTATAGTACGAGAGGACGGAAGATGTACCCGAGCAGGGCCCTCGCCGGCTCATCTGTCAGGCTGGTGACGACGAGGCTGCGGGCGCGCTTGCTGACCTCGACAGCATGTACCTTATGTCCGGCGGCGGTGTTGGCTTCTCTGATCCTGCGCTTCCTCCCATTCGCTCACATTTTTGTGCAACCACAAGTCCACCCATCGCTAACCGCAACATGCCCCATCTACCCTCACCACATATATCGCTTTTTCAGCGGCCAGGATACTCGTACTGACGCCGGCAACACCGCCAATCGGGACGCGTTTCACCCTGCGGACGCACTGCCTGTCCTATTCCCACTCCTGATGCAGGTACTCCCATGCGATCTATTCGTCACCACCGGATAGCATACCAAATCTACATTACCTCTATTTCAGGCAGGCTATGGTCCTTTGGCGTCTGAATGCCTTGGCGCGGTGGCACTTAGAGTCGCGACCCCTCTGTGATCCGGCCGGGTGACGTGAAGGGTCTACTTCGTTGAGATCTTCGCATCGAGGCAGTACCATGTTGGCAGTTCACTTCGAACATTTTGATTTTTAAAGGACTAGAACATTCGAATCACTCCTCGATGCTCTTCCAGAAAACGATTATGGGGGTTTACCCGGCGATTGATCTCCGACAGAAGGTTGGGATTTTACGTTCATGGAGGCTTTGCATCGATGATGGGTTGACTGCGCGATTTCCAATAGGTTTGTTTCTATGGCCGCTGTGTCTCGGCGATGTATCGTCTAATGTCAGGATGGTGCCTGCATTCTGGGAACGGACGTCACTTACCGATCTTTTGGCGTGCATTCTGGCCCTGAAACGACGGCCAGTCGATCCGCAAAAGTATACTTCCCTCCTCGTCGCAGGGGGGTTTTACACAGTACAATACCGATGGAAACCAGGAGGCCGGGGTTGTATCAGGTAACCACGCACTGTGGCGCCGCGGTATAATGTGCTCACTGTCTCCAATGACTCGCACAAGCGGAAGGTCGTATTTATATACAGGAGAAACACCTTAGATATCAAAACACGCAGTCAAGCATGGGCCCTCATCCCGTATTTCCACCTCTCCCAATGGCTTTACGAGCATTCGAATGCACCTCCAGTGTAAATTATCTCGTAGTGCTTGCGGTGATGGCTGTCGCCGTGGGCTTCCTCTACCAGAGATGTCGGCTAGGACTAACGTCTAAGAATGGCATCCCTCTCCCGCCTGGGCCCCCTGCACGATGGTTCTGGGAAAACGCGATGCCGTCTGTAAAGTAAGACCGATTTTATATTTTGTACCTAACCTCTCCAATCTGTTGCTTCCCAGTATTGCACGCACCCTCGCAGATTGGGCTGCAGAGTATGGCCCCGTATTCACATTACGCCAGGGCAGCGAAATCATCATCATCATCGGCCGTGCGGATGTACGGATTCTTCTTCATTCATCGTATCATTTGCGCTGATCACGTCATGCCCCCCCCCGTTGTCTACTCCACATTCCTTGCTGTGTGACCGTTCGTTCTGATGGGTCAGGCCGCAGCCGAGATTATGGAGAAAGAAGGCAGTACACTCGTGGACCGTCCGCGCTCGGTTGCTGTTGGTGAACTATTGTACAACGGCATGTCGTTCCTTCTCGTACGCAGCGGCGAGCGGTTCCGTCGGTTTAGAAAGGCCGCACATACCCACCTGCAACCCAAGGCGGTGAGAGGCTATCGAGACATGCAGCTTGAAAATGCAAAGAATGTCATCGTGGATATACTAAACGATCCAAAAAAACATCGAGCACATGCACAACGGTGAGTACACGTTTGACAAAGGGTCTCGACCGAGTCTAAACCAGACGAAAACATCGTAGGTATGCGGCATCAGTCATTCTGCGTTTGGCGTATGGAAACTCGGCCCCGACATCAAACGACGACCCACAAGTTGCAAGGATACAGCAAGTGATGTTCAACTTCCAACGTGCGATGCGACCAGGAGCTTATCTTGTTGATCGCATCCCGTTATTGAAGTACATCCCTGTATATGGTCGAGAATTGCGGGAATTCCACGACTTTGAGAGCCGGCTCTATAGAGATCAAATGGACCGTGTTCGATCCGAAATGGTAAGCACAGATTCGCACTGGAAAACTGAACCGTGACCTATATGAGGCTGTGATCGTTGTAGGAAACAAATTCCAGTGGCGATTCATTCATGAGAACGCTGCTAGAACGCACCTGCGAGCATGGATTATCGAGAGACGAGATGGCTTATCTCGCTGGAAATCTATATGGTGCCGGATCAGAGACGGTATGTTCTGCACAGTTCGTCATGACCCGATTCCAACTGACATCGTTCGCCACAAGACTGCAGTAACTATCACGAACATGATTCTGGCTGCTGCCTGTTATCCTGAAGCGCAGAGACGCGTTCAAGAAGAGCTGGATATGGTGGTCGGAAGAGATCGAGGTAATTCACTGTTCAAACGCCCGTGAATGTGTAATGACGCTATATCAGTGCCTACCTGGGATGATCTTGAGTCACTTTCACAGGTTCAAGCATATGTGATGGAGACACTCCGGTGGAGACCTGTGACACCTATTGGTCCGTGATTTTTCAGAATCGGTTGTTCACAGGATTGAGTGTACTGTCCTGTAGGATTTGCACATCGCGCTACGCAAGACATTATTTGGGTACGTTGCTCACCACTGGCGTCGCTTCTATCGGAAGACTAAACACAAACGTACTACAGAGGGGCCAATGCATTCCTGCAGGTGCACATGTTATTGGATGTCACTGGTGATTATAGTCAGCCATCTGTGGTACGTTACTAAGTCGTGATTCATCACCTAGGGCTATATCTCAAGACCCTGTGGCATTCCCTCAACCCGATAAATTCGACCCACTACGGTGGATCGACGAGAACGGCAAGCTCCGGAAGGACATGTCGTCCTACCCGTACGGTTTCGGTAGAAGGCACATTTATCCCTTGTCTTGCGTCCACCAGTCTAACTCCGCGCCCTTCATAGAGTATGCCCAGGGCAGCACTTTGCAAACAACTCGCTGTTCATTAACCTCGCGCTCTTGCTCTGGTCATTCCGCATCGTGGCGCGTGCAGACGCGCCTCTTGACGCGAACGATTACACGGACAGCGTGATCTCGCAGTCGGCGCCATTTGAGGTGACGTTCGAGCCTCGCGTCGAGGAGGGGCGGTTAAGGGAGATGTTGATGGCCGAATCGGTGGCGTAGGCCCAATGGATACCAGTGGGAGAGCGGATCGGGGTCGCTGCGACGCCGATGGAGTGCGAAATCGCGGGTTATTACTCTGACTTGTGAACATATTCGTAGATGCGGTATGTAATGCTTCGATCTTGTAGACATGTGACTGTCGAGATGCCTGTTGCAGACGCTCGTGAGACGGGGCCAGTGATGGGCGTGCAACTTGCCTCACCCACTGCGTGGTAACAGGGTGGAATCCTTGTGTGGATGAATTGCCTCAGTGACAGCAGCAGGAACTGGTGTCGCAGTGCATCTCACGGACTCTCAACCAGTTGCAAAACTCTTTTTTCCATCTTGCTGTAAAAAGGGCCGAGCGTGCCGGAAAGACAACCCGACGGAACGGATGCATCATTAATATATGATATCCCCATTGAGGACGGTCTAAATAAGGTCATTCTACAAATACGTATCTGCTCTGGTGCAAGTAAGCAAGACATAGTAAAAAGGTAGCTGTCGCAAATAGGTGAATGAAACATAAACGATGGACACGTAGAGCCCGTCTGATTACGGTACATAAAACCTCCTGTCCGTTGCCTGTAGCTTCTCGTACGTGTCGCGCAGCGGGTCATGCAATATATACAGGTGCCAGCAGATCTGTCTCCCTGTGCCAGCGAGCCACAAGATGTTATAGAGTGAGTTGGGTGGCGCAAGTCGCCCGCTAGGGTTGTGTGCGCTCGGTAACGGTCTCTTCAGACGGATCGAGCTCGGCGTTTTTTCGATATCCCACGATGCCGACTTTGCGCAAGAAAATAGCTGCCAGTAGGCATGCTACCGAGAGGACATGCACACATCAGCCAAACGTCCCCGTTTCCTTCCGCGCCAGGCACGACATGAAACACGTACCAAAGAATGGAAAGGCGGCGGTCGTCCACTGGGCCGATCTATACCCTTCGAGTTGTGCCGACATTGGTGCATTCGTGCCTAGGGAATTCACCACCACGCCTTGCTTGGCGGACTGCGTGTCTACGACATTATTGAACACGATCGTGGAGATCGTGAGACCAAATGCCGTTCCGATCTATGTGGTGCGTGTATGGGTGCGCATCGGCAAATCAAGATTCCCACGTGTGAGAATGAGAGAGTCGGATGATCGTGGAGACGCACCTGGGTCATGGTCTGGAATAAGCCTCCCGCCAGGCTCTGCTCGTGCGGGAGCACGATATTGGCAACGAAAAGAGTGCCAGCAGAGTATACAAAGTCGGCTCCGAATACGACCATGATGGTGGACGGAAATTCGAACGCCCAGTATGTCGCTGACGGGTCTATGAGTGCAAACAAGACAGAAGCGAATCCCGTGACCAGGGTGCCGAACACTTGAGAACATCAGACTCGGTTATGAGTTAACCGACGAATGGATACGGGGGGTCGACATTACCAACAAATGCTACCAGGGGAAGTTTGGAAACTACCAGCCCGACAACAAAGTTGCAGAGGAAGCCGGAGATAAACATGGGTATAAGGCGGACCATCGTAAGCACGGGCGTAAGTCCGAGGTAATTCTGGTAGAAGAGCTGGAAGGCCACGTGTCATAATCTCCGCGCAAATCATATTGCGAACGTAGGCTAACCTGAACCCAGAATGTCCAAGACATGAAACCACACCAGGTCAGAAACGCGATTACGAAGACAACCGCCATACGGCCTTTGGCTTGTGTCCAAATTGATATCTTCATCAGCGGGGGCGCAGTCCAGAATGACTTCGGTTTATGGGGGTCGGAGACGGTCTTCTCTAGATGATGCTCCCAAGCCACGAATATAGCCACAAGAATTACTCCGATGACCAGACAGACAATTATATCTGATATGAATCAGGGTGGGAAACAACCAACGTTCAAAATGACAAGTAGAACGTACAAGGTGTCTTCCAGCCTGCGATTGGGCCTTGACCGAGAACGAACACGATTAGCACCAAGCCACTAGTGACCAGAGTTGCGCCGATCCAATCTATCCTCGGATCAGCTTCCGACGAGATAGGGTCCGGGTCAAACGATGTTATGCCCCCAAGTACACATAACGCAGATAAGCCCGCAGATAAGAAAAACGGTGCGCGCCAGTGTTCTCTGAACAGTACATATTAGGTCGTGAGCTATTCATGATCATAGAAAGAGCACACATACGAGGTAAGTTGGATGAGCACGCCTCCAATCATGCTACCAAATGCGCCACCAATAGGAGCACCAGCAGCAAAGGTTGCGAATGCGATAGATCGCGCACGTGAGGGGGGGAATGACTGGGCCAAGATACCTAACTGGAGTGATGTGGTGTTAGTACGATCATAATACTTATTTAGAAAAGGAGAGATAATGCAACGCACAGAAGCGGGAATTGCGGCTGCAGCACCCATTCCCTGGAAACCTCGGAGGATATCCAATGTAAAACCATCTGAAAGCGCAGTGTATAGACACGAGTACCAAAAGGCAGCGTGGTAGACTTACCGTTCGAAAAACCTAGGCCAAGTGCAAATGCCATCTGCCAAAACATGCCGATCAAGAAGCCCTTCTTGCGTCCATAGAGGTCCGCAAGACGTCCAAAAAATAATAACAGACATCCCTGGGACGTTTTTAGAGCAAACGACTAGCCAAGCGAAGTGTACTGACAGAACTCAATGAATATGCAGACATTAGCCACTGGAGTTGGTCTTCTTGAATATTAATCGACTTTCCTATCACAGGTAGGGCAATCGACATCGAGATTGAATTTGAAGTCTGCGGCAATGTCAGAAAGGATTCGAGTGATGTGAAAATGTGCAGAGACAAACATTGACGAGCATGGCAGCGGTGCATGTCGCCACGATAGCAATGGAGCGTGCAAGACTGCGCTGCGGCAAGGGACACTTCTCATCCGCGAGCTTCTGGCTGTGTGAATGCCCAAGCTGGCGGTCGGATGTGGTGTCCTGGTCACTGTGTTCACGTCCCATGGAACTTGAAAGTTGACGTTCTTCCACAAGTCAGGGAACGCAAGGTGGGGGTTTGCAAGGTGAGCTGTGGCGATAAAGTTAGCAAAGCAAGCATGTTTGAACCATGGGCGCCGTTTTATTACAACGTAGCGGTCATTAGGATCCGTAAGCCAATCGGAGGCCGTGCCAAGTTGATGAAGAGATCTTCCTTGCAAGGAACGAATAGACCGGTGTCGGAGAAGCAACTTGAAGGACCCGCGGTCTCGTGTCGCCCAAGACGTAAACCTGTTTCTTGCCAATTTGAGTAAGTACCATAAGGCCTGTGATACAGCATCAATGGGGTTTATCTGGTAAAATAAGTCCAACACGATGCTCTGGTATGTCACTTGTCGATGGAATGGAGCCCCGGAAATGTTCTCTATGGAATCAGGGACTCAGCCGTTGGACTTCAGTGGGGCTCTGCCGCATCAATAAAGCGATGAGGAAGGTCATAAACCGTCGTGGTCTTGGTTACGAAGGACCACAGACTGGCTTACCATAACTGGGATGGTGCCGAAGGCTGGACATTGGCCGCAGCAAGCATGGTAACACTGTTGGGAAATGCTTCGGTGAACTCCCGCTGTCCCTAACTTAGCTCCATCGCTTAATCTGCCATCAGTTAGCTACAGGTACATCTCCCCACCATTCAACTATACTCGTTCGGAGGATCGTGCCTCGAGAACATCGGGAGAGTGCCAGGACCGACTATGCCGTGCTACTCGACACGCAGGAACCCGCGTCTCCTCCTGCTCCTGACCCTCCTCTCTACTCCGACTCCGACCTTCTCCTGTGGGTCTTGCCCGAACCCCTGACTCTGCACAACCACATCGTATCATAGAGCAGATCTGACGGACCCTAAACACTTGACGGAAAAACCATCGCTGTTCTGAATTCTTCGAGCCTGGGATCGTGTCGCACCAAGAAGCTTCTTTCAGTTGCAAACTTACAATCTTCACAAGGGAGTTTATTTCAAGAGACATCGTTATGGAACGGATGAACTTGCCAGACTGTGGCACGTTCGTGATGCGCTGCCATATTCCATTTCCCCGGTGCCATGAGCGCTCAGCACACGTGACTTTGCAATTCTCAGATGATAGCCTCTAAATTTCGGTGACTACCGTCGGTTCTACTCGACAGTCGACCTTCAGATCCACTTTTCGGTGACTGCAGCCCATCCTTGTCACGGGTGGGCGGACAAGAATGAACGGGCCCCACGGGCCGGTGGACAAAGTTAAAATATCCATGAACCCATCATGCTATGTTACGGAGATGAAAGCCCTCCAAGGGACGTAACCGGCCATGCACTACTGAGACCATCGCGCAGTCGATCATAATTTATGACTCGATCTCCATGCAGCCTCAACTGCCATGATGGCAGATTGGCTACCAGGATCTGTATAAACATGTATGAACCCCACAGTATATGCGCAGCTGTACATAGAATGCGGACGAGTGGATCGGTGGGCTACATTCACCGATGGCTCTTGAAATGTTGATACAGACCATCAATGTTTCAAGGCGCAGCAAGCGGCATATTCGGAGTTGCCATGGATGCTAATTTCTATGAATATAATGGCTACCCCCTACATGGCCTCTGTTTCTGGGCAATGCATATCATGTGGATAACTGTATAGCTTGAAGCAGACCAGAAGAGCAGATTTAGGCAATGGATGGGCCATTGCTTTCAGCTCACACATTGAATGTGTCATGATATCATGAACAAATTTTATGTGTATAGTAACTTTGATAGTAACCACTGATCTAATTATTGAGCTGGTCTCTTCTTCATAGCGTCGTTTTAGCTGCCTCTGTCAGCATTAATGGGTTTCATTGTGGAGCACTAGTTGTTGAGATTAGCAAGTGTGCCTGCAGCCTTATTGTCACCAGCCTGACAACTATACTAATGAGTGGTCCCCTTGTGTATATCTTTTGTCTTTGCATATTACACTGAATTATATCTATATCATCTGACCCTATAGTCATGCTCACATACTCTAGACATCACATACATTAGTGCCCAGTCCAGCTACAGTGACTCCAAAAAGTGTTGCAATGTTTAACCCTAATGCAGTGTGCAAAGCATACTGCAAACACACTTAGAAATACCATTTAGTTTTGGTGGAATGAAAGATAGTACATACTCTTGGCTACAAAATTGCTCCCAGGATCATGTGATTTGGTTCAAGGGTTGCTGAGTCATAAGCAATTTAAATAAGCTATATCATTACAATACTTTTTTCACTTTTGATATCAAATAGAATATCAGTACTTGATATAGCCACCTTTGGCCTTCAACACTGCTTAAATCCTTCTAGGCATGCTCTCAATGAGATCCCTACACTTCTGCACTGATATCTTCTCCCACTTCACCTGTACTCTTTCCCATAACTTGTCAAGTCTGGGTTCTTCAGATCAAGTCCAGAGTTTCCAAATGAGGGCAAGGTTGGAGACAATGTGAGGGTGCATGGAGGGGCCAGAGGCATGGTGGATGTTTGGAGGTACAGCAGAGGGGTGAGGCTTTGATGCAGGACTTATATGTTATGTCCTTGCCAAGTTTCTAGTCTCATTTATGAGTAAAAAGTAGAGGGCAGGGACAGAGACAAGGTCGAGTGTCAGACTCAAAATGGAGTGACTTATTTGATACTCAAACTGAAGTACTAACAATGAAGATACAGGGCTTATATATGAAGGATGAAATGGATGAGTAAGTTGAACTGGATGAGTGAGCTTCAATGATAGGTGCTGTGCATCAGAGACAAGCTACACTGATGTCAAGTGTCAAAGTCAAGTCAAAGATTACATGTCAAATGTAAGTGTCAAGTCAATGTCAAGTCAACACATATAACAAGTAGAATAATCAGAAGTTATATAGATGTAGGACAGGAGGAAATAGAGCAAGTAATGGAGGAATCAAGTAGAAGTTAGAATGAAGCTAAGATGTACTAAAGACAAGGAGAAACAGAGATAGGTCCAGAGATGAACAGAGATGGTAATGGAAGTACTGGAGATGGGCCAGATGGGATATGACATAACTCCTCTATTCTCTTAGAAGGATGCTTATAGGCAGCAAGCCTCCTTTTCAAAGTACACTAGGTATGTTTAATAGGGTTGAGATCTGGAGACTGGACAGGCCATATCATGGTCCTAAAATCCTACACCTCTAGCCAATCCTTGATATTTTTACAAGTATGCTTGAGGTTATTGTCTTGCTATAAGATGATATCAAAAGGATTAAGACTATAGAGTTGCATGCTAGCCTACAATTAATCCTTCAAAATATAAAGGTAAAGGTCACTATCCATTCTTCCATTAATCTTAGAGGCATAACTCCCTCCCAAGTCATATAGCCCCACATTATCAAAGATCCACCTTTAAATTTTATAGTTCCCTGCACCAGCCTATTATTAAGCCCTTCATCTGACTTTTTCCAAGCCCACTTGTGCCCATCTAATCCTAGGTGATTGATCTTGATCTCATCTGACCATATGATCTTCTTTCAATCATTTATAGTCTAATCTTTATGGGCATAAGTAAAGTTCAAATAAGCTTTGTATTATGATTATAAGGGCATAATGGATAATAGCTTACAAAATAGCCACTATGGATCACTGGTGAAGATTACCATCATTGGATTGCAAGAAGATCTGGGATCTGGGCTATGAAGGGAATAAAAAGGAGAATCAAGGATGCAGTGCATATGCCTGATCTATAAGGCTGGGTATAAGGCATATCACTGTGGGTAGTATGTAGCATGGCTAAGGTCTGGTTATGAATAGGGGGCATCATATGGTGACAAGGGCTAAGGGTTGCCTGGTATAGAAGTGTACCTAGATCACATGATGTATGTATGCCTTGATATATACAGTGGCTCAAAAAACTGTCTGCATGTTTGTATATTTTCCACTAAATGCAATAATCCTCAACAACCACTAAACCTTATTAAATATAATGAGTGTATTAAATGTAGTATAGACTTATGGCTTTCTACACACTCAAGAATTAAGAGATTTGAATAAGACTTGATAAAATGGCAGTTATTACAAAATGACAACTCATGTGGATAGTCTTTTGACTTTATATTGTAATTGTATATATTGGACCCTAGAATGTTGTAATATTATTACATACATTTAAAAGGATCCTATTATGTTAAATTTATGTAATGCCTGGTCATTCAACATATATAAACCCTATCATCTCATTATTCTACCATTCTTACCATGAAATCCATCTCTATCTCTCAAAGAAATAATAATATCTCTCTCTCCTCTCTTGACCTTTCCTCTAGGAAAATTGCCTCCAAAACTAGCCTAGGTGAGTCTACGATATCTCAGGTCCTTCAGAAGATCCAGCCAGAGAGGACTAGATATCTTGGTGGTTGCCCTTTAAAGCTTACTCCTATCAATAAATGAGCTATTGTCAAGCAAATCATTACTGGCAAGGCTCAAAATGCTATTCAAGCCACCCATTTCATCAACACCATTATTGACACTCCTGTCTCCTCTCAGACAGTGAGAAACACCCTCAAGGAAGCCTTATTAAAGGCTATGGTGAAGAAGAAAAAGCCTTTATTAACTGCCAGTTATAAGAAGAGGGGACTAGCCTTTGCTTTCAAGTACCAACATTGGACTATAGAGGACTGGAAGAGGGTTATCTGGTCAGATGAAACCAAGATTAATAGGATTGGGTCAGATGGACAGGAATATATGTGGAAAAAGAAAGGAGAGGGTCTAATTTCTAGAGAAGTTAAAGAGACAGTGAAGTTTGGAGGAGGTTCTCTGATGGCATGGGGATGCATGGGGTGGAATGCAGTGGGGGTTTTGAGTGAGGTTGAGGGGAGAATGGATGCTGAACAGTATGTGGCAATTTTGGAGGAAGGATTCCTACAAAGCATGGAAGAATCTGGGATTTCTGAAGATGACATTATCTTTCAACAGGATAATGATCCAAAACATACTTCAAATAGGGCCCAAAAATGATTTAAAGAGCAAGGGATGAAGCTTTTGGACTGGCCTGCACAGTCTTCAGACCTTGCTCCAATAGAACACTCTTGAGGTCACCTCAAAAGATCACTTGTAGCTTATGAAAGTGCTCCTAAAGGAGTTCATGAATTATGGGAAAGGGTGGTGGTGGAGTGGGGGAAGATTTCTATGGAACAGTATTAAAAGTGGATAGAAAGCATGCCCAGGAGACTTGAGGCAGTTATCAAGGCAAAAGGAGGCCATACCAAGTATTAGATATGTAAATTTAATAAAGTCAAAAAACTGTCCACATGAGTTGTCATTTTGTAATGACTGACATTTTATCAAATCTTATTCAAATCTCTTAATTCTTGAGTGTGTAGAAAGCCATGAGTCTATACTACATTTGATAAACTCATTATATTTGATAAGGCTTAGTGGTTGTTGAGGATTATTGCATTTAGTGGAAAATATGCAGATATACAGACAGTTTTTTGAGCCACTATAAGTAGTAGAAAGGGATTTTATGGTGGTGGAAGTGGATCAAGAGTGGTATTTTGGATTATTTATACTATGGTGAATCTGTTATAGGTCACATGATGGATTGCTTATATCAGAATGCATCAGAACATATCAAACTGATAGTTATTTAGATCAGCAACAATACTATTGCAATTATATAGCTGACTTAAAGTGAAGATATTGGGATATCCATTAGAGTAAGATCAAATGACCCTGGTAAGTGATTTGTAGCCAAAAGCATGTACTATTCTTGGTGTCATCAAAGCTAGATGACATTCCCACAAGTGTTTGCAGTGCACTTCACACACTGCATTAGGGTTAGTTATTGCAATAGTTTTGTTGCTTAGTGTATACTCTGTGGCATGAGTGACACCCAGAATAGGGGTGTGGATATTCGCAGGGTCTATGTCTAGGTAGGGGCCTGGTTGCCTGAGAGTTTATCTGGGCCAATTCCTATAAGTAATACAACCCTAAAAACTAGCAAGGACTCACTTGATAGATCTTAATGTTTATGGATCATCAAGTGTGTAAGGAAGAAGTAGTGGCTTGCTAGAGTGTCTTTAACCCCTTACTAGTGTGGAGGGGAGAACACCAGAAAGAACAAGCTGGGGAGCCAGCTGTCCACTCTAGGGGTTTATATACTATTCTAGTATATAGCCACTGGTATATAGACCATATATCTAACTATGATAATTTCCCTTATCAGGCATACCCTACACTCTAATCCTATGCTAACCAGTGCAAGGCTCTGCTAACCTATGTAGTGGAGATTAATGAGGCTGTGTGACAAGCACAGCTATTAGTGGTATCTGATACAACCCCTAAATCAGAGGGATCCTCACTTGACTAAGTCTTGGGCTCATAGGTTGCACAAAGTGTGTAGAGTAGAGAAGGTATGGACTTGTATAGGTGCTCTTATTCCCTTGCCTAAGAAGTAGAGGGGGAAACACCAAGAGAACATGCTAGAGATCTAGCCATTTATCCTGGAAGTTTATATATGCTAGCTATCTATGCACAGACTATGTAGCTATGTATAGTAATCTCCACCTATGGTTAAATCCTAGGCCCTTATCTATGCCTCATGACAACAGCAATCAGCAATCCTATGCTGCCACAGCAGAGATTAACTGCCACCTCCTGTATGGCAACTTCTATCAAAGAAGTCCAAGGAGTCCAGGAAAGTCTGGATGAGCAGAAATGAATAAGGTATGCCAGGCTATGCACATTAGAAACAGAACAGTCTGAAAACCTGAATAGAAGACTAGATCCCATGTCTTAGTAGTGCTTTAAAGGATTCCAGAACCTTCTACCAGGGGCAACTGGAACAACCCTAGAGCAATGACCCAATAAGGGTGTGCCTAAGGTGCTTGAAGAACCTGCTTGAAGACTTATGAACTAAGATGGTAGTCTTGCTATGGTGCTTTAGGGAAAAACATCAGGAGAACTAGACTAGGGAGGGACTCAGTGTGGGCTCCTAGGGGTTTATATACCCTCTACTATACAGCCTCTGGTGTATAGACCATGTATCTAACTATGGATTTTATCTATGTATAGTGACTCTGCACCCTAGTCCTGTGCATACTAGTGCACCTCATGCTAATCCATGCAGCATCCTTGAGGTGTCCAGCCTCTGATCATCAGCTGCCACCTCCTGTGTGGCACATTTCTAGGGTTCCTGGATATATTCCAGCTAGGATCTATAGGTGTGACTTACCTGGAGTCTCTATGACTTGTTCTGATAGTTCCAGTGGGGTTCTGGATGGAACAATACTCTTCCAAGCTTTTAGAGATTCCAAAGCTTCCAGTTAGAAAGTACAGCTTCCAATTGGTTCCAGTGCTTCCAGTGGTTCTGGGTTAGAATGGACTTACTACTAAGGATGACAGGGAACTGCACAAGTAGTACTTCATGCCTTTTGTTCTGGCTAGGTGGTCTTTGTACTCTTTAATACCTAGCTCTCTTAGTGTCTTCCTATATGATAGTGCAGGGAAAATGAATATGGGGTGTGGGCACAGTGGCCATAATAGCAACAGGTGACCCCATTCAGAGTACTTCAATATCTATGCTTGGTCTAGGTGGTCTTTGAACTCTTTAATACCTAGCACTCCTGGTGACATCACATGACTGATCATATGGGCTGTGAAAGAAAAAGAAATGTAAAAGCATCCATATTGCTCATGAAAAGAATAAAATAAACATATCCCTTGGAGCAACTAGGGCCCATGTGATGTGACTATAACAGTATCTTCTGTGTGGCATCTTTTATCAAAGAAGAGAAGTATTCAGAAAGATCTGGATAGAGATGAAAAAGATATGCCAGATATGCATATTAGAAAATTGGAATCAACACAAGATTTTCCCACAAAGAGTCTAGCTCTAAGCATCCATATGTAAGAATAGAAGGTATACTATAAAAGTACTACTGATAGTGATAGAAGATTAGAAAGCCAGTACTTCATACTCTGCATACTATCTAGATGGTATTTGAACTCTTTAATACCTAGCTCTGTTAGCATCATCATGTAATATAGTCACATGGCCATTGAAAGAAAGTTAAAATAAAGTATACATAGTACATATAAAGAGAAAAAAAATATTGTGACTAATACCATGACTGACACTGTGCCAATATGTGACTATAACAATAAGTGATAAGAGCTTCCTTTTAATGTTATGGTTATGTTGCACAGGTACCAGTTACCCCTAAGGATATGCTTCTTTCTTTCTTTTTTTTGGTAATATTGGACACTCTTATTTTTCTTTTACTTTTGCAGCCCATATGATCAGTCATGAGACATCACCAAGAGTGCTAGATATTAAAGAGTCCAAAGACCACCTAGACAGTGCACAGGTCATAAAATACTCTATATGAGATCACCTGTCACCCTTGGTAGAAAGTTCTGGAACCTTCAGTGCACTGCTAAGGTGTGGGAACTAGCTTTCTGTTTGAGCTTTCAGATAAGTTCCACTTCTCATGCATATAGCCCAGTGCACCTTTTTAATTACTGCTTGTCCAGATCTTTCCAAACTTCTGACCTTCTCTTCTTTAATAGAAGATGCCATATAGGAGGTGGCAGTTAATCTCCACTGTGACAGCATAGGATTGCTGATTGCCATCACCATGAGGTGTAGATAAGGGCTTAGAGTTTGACCATAGAAGGAGATTACTATAAGTAGTTACTTGATTTATGTGCAGATAGCCAGCACTATATAAACCCCCAGGATGAACAGCTGGCTCCCCAGCTTGTTCTCTTGGTGTTTCCCCCTCTACCTACTAGCTAAGGCAAGGGAATAAGAGCACCTTCATAAGCCCACACTTCTTACTTCATCACACACACTCTGTGCAATCTACAAACTCCAAGATATATATCAAGTGAGGATCCCTCTGATTATAGGATCATATCATTTAAGCTTTAAAGAGGAAGCAGAGGAGTGCTTTCAAAGCAGAAATGAAAATGTCTCTGTTTTGGCCACAAGGGCATAACAGATAATGGCTCACAAAATGGCCAATATGGATCACTGGTAGAGATTACCATTAGGCAAGAATCATTCATCAAGATAAGTATCTGGGATCTGGCTGTGGATGATATGGATATGAGGGCCAAGGGTGTAATGCACATGCTTGATCCATGAGCCAAGAGTATAAGATGCATCACTATGGGTAGTGCACAGCTGGCTAAGGTCCAGATATAAATAGGGGGCATTATGTGGTGACAAGGGCATAGAATTTCCTGGTATGTATAGATTACCTAGTCATGTAATGTATATATGCCTTGGTATATAAGGCCTGAATAGCTGAGAGTAACCTCAGTCTGTTCTTTGAGGGGTTCCCCCTCACTAGGACTGCCTTCAGGCATTGGTATGCTTGAGTTATAAGAAATTCTTGCTCAATAAACACAGGCTCCTATATATGTCTTCCCTTATTGTTACACTTGGATTGTTCTAGGGGTTGTATCAGCCTCTAGTTAAGAAGGGATATGTTCAGAATTTATATCCTGGAATCAAGGAGAATTAGAAGGCTTTGATGGTATAATGAGAGGCTAAATTATAGTGAAACTCTATAGAGATAAGAAGATTATTTCAGATTATGGGACTATTTGAGTAGAATCTTGATTGACTTATTCAATTTGTTTATTAGTTTGAGGGTGATAGACAGTGGAAAGTCAAATATTATGTTGTAATGAATAAGTATCATATTATTTCATATAGATTCTATGATATAAATAGATTTAGATATAGTATATTCATATTAGATAAGCATATAAATAACCTTTATCTTAACATACCCTTGCATCTTAGTCACTAACTTTATCAGTACTAAGGTGAGATCCTTTATTCATACTCATTACCTCTTATACTTATATATTGTAGTATACTTGATATAATACACTGAGCAACAAAAACATTGCAATATTTGCAAATTTTTCAATGTTTGATGAATATTAAACTATTCATTGATGCTAGACCCTTAAACCTATATATTGTCAGATAGCTCTAATCAAGGGCTTTCTGAAAATATATACATTGCTTGTATAATTCCTTCTGGTTAAGGCAATATTCACCAATTAAGCAAGAGTACTCATTGCAATATTTTTATTGCTAATATCTAGAATATTATAATTAGTATAATATATATCCTGCTTTGGCTTTAATAACCTCTTCAATCCTCCTGGTGGAACAACCCTAGAGTGATGACTGTAGAGGTATGCTCAAGGTATTCAAAAGAACTCTATTGAAGACTAAGAGGGTGGAGATGCTGTCTCACTGCAGATGTTTTAGGGGAAAACACCAGGAGAACTAGACTGGGAGTGTTATGGTGTGATAGCACCTAACACAAACATACTAAAACAACTAATCAGTAACAGCCAATTTGATTACTAGAACAGTCCCTTTTTACTTGAAGGGAAGAACCACTAAGAAGTTAGTAGACACAGAGATAGAGGATACTCAGATTAATGGCAAGGCAGCACACTATTCTGAGAAGAAGTTCTAGCATGTATGATTGTATAGAACAAGCTAAAGTAGAGTACATGTGAGGGCCCTATTTATAGGGCAAACTGGCAGAGCATGGATCAGGTAATTAAGAAAGGAAAATAATATGAAAGGGGAAAGGCATTACCAGTAGTTGGAAAGTATACCTAAAGAAGAAAGACCACCAGTACTATGATACAGAAGGAGATCATCAGTGTACTCCTGGATGATGAAAGTTACTCACATAGCATATTGTAAAGAGAATACTGTTACAGTCGGCACACGGACACCTACGAATACAGTCTATTTTATTTTTCTTTCGAGTGCTCGGACACTCTCATTTCTTTTGCTTTCACAGCCCACATGATCAGTCACGTGACGTCATCAAGAGCGCTAGGTATTAAAGAGTCCAAAGACCACCTAGCCAGTGCCTCAGGTATCAAAGTGTTCCTAGTGGACCACCTGACGCCCTTGGTAGAAGGTTCTGGAACCCTTCAAAGCACTGCCAAGGCACGGGAACTAGTTTCCCTTTGGGCCTTCAGATAAGTTCCACTTCTACCGCGCATAGCCTGGCACACCTTTTTCATTTCCGCTCCTTCTATTTAATCTCCACTGCTTCTCTTCCATTTGATTAATGGAAGCTGACACCACACAGGAGGTGGCAATTAATCTCCACTGTGGCAGCATAGGATTGCTGATCGCCGTTGCCATGAGGCATTGATAAGGGCACAGGGTTTGACCAAACGGAGATATCTACTATACTTAGCTACCTGGTCCATGCACATGTGGCTGTATGGTTGAGTAGTATATAAAGTCCAGGGAGCAGCACTGGTAACCCCAGCTTGTTCTCTTGGTGTACTCCCCCTCTACTAGCTAGCCTTAGCAAGGGAATAAGAGCACCTCTACAAGCCCATTTCATCCTTACTCACACACCTCGTGCGACCTATGAACCAAGACTTCCTCTCAAGTACGCCCTTCTGGTTTAGGGGTTCATATCATTAGAACAAGCTCTTACGTTCGTACTTCGCCCTCCTAGCCTCATCAACTAGGAGAAGTAAGTCAAGTGGACGCTAGCACAAGCCGTACTCATACAGGCATCAAGTGCCGTCCGTACCCTCCCTTCTCCCTCTAGCACTTAGAATTGTATATTGGTACTTAGTCGATACTCGAGAAGTAGTTGAGAACCTGAATGACCAAGGGGACATTGATGAGCCAATAGTACGGCTCAGGGAAGTAGAGGATTCCTTGGTGAGAGAACGCCAAGAGAGATTGGAAAGGAGATTTGAAGAAAGGTTCTGGGAATATTTAGGGCAGCCCGAGATTGGGGATACCACCACCTGGGAACCCAGCCCACCCAGAGAGTTAGCGGCCAACGTCTTATCAGAAGACCCCGCCCGCTACTTCAAACAAGAAGAGATCGAGCAGCACTCCACTGTCTGCACCACCTCACCCTCACCACCCCTGTGGCATTTCCTCCCGCCGCAGCAAGCTTTAGACCCTTATCTCGACAATGAGTGGTTGGAACACGAGTGGAACCTGTTCTGCTACAAACAAGAATTAGACAGAGTCTTCGGCAGGTCCCCTTTGTCTACAGCCCATTCCACCCCAGGCCCCCAAGAGCACCTGTTCACTCCAGATATCAGGATGCCCATGCCCTTATCAGAGCCAGAACCAGAGCAGGAGCCCCCACATCATAAAAGAAAGAGGGTAGATTACGAAAGAGAGATCCACAGAGAGGCACCTCTAGGATCAAGGATTTGGTTGAGGCCCAAGAAAAGAGTCTGCTATTGTCTTTGAAATAAAAAGTTTTTTTATCATGTCCCTCCCTTGTGACCTCACTGCTATTATCTCCCAACTCGCGACTGGATCCGATGATTGGGCAAGATTCATGGTAGAGCTAGGGAACTACCTCACCTTGGTGGAAGGTGAAAAAGATAATCTCATCATCCACTTAGCAGCAGCAGAAAACAGGGCGGCCGGACTAGAAACAACTGTTAATACTCTAGCCGGTCAAATACGCATGCTCTCCACTAGACCAGCAGCGACTGGCGGAGTAGTATCAGGGCCTAGTGCACCCAAGCTGTCCAAAGTTATCGCCAACCCCGGTAACTTTGAAGGACAAAGGGGTTGAACCTTCAATGAATGGTGGTCCAAGGTGACCATGTGGAAGGACGAGAACGCCATGGCCCTACCAGAGGAGACCGCAGTAAAAGCCGTCATTTCCAGAATGACAAAAGGAGATGCTGTGCATCTCGCAACCACCATTACTCAAGCAGTGACCACGACTGGATCGTGGCTGGCCTGGACTGCTTTTGAAAAGATGATGTTGGCAAACTTCAGGCCTGTCAATGACAAAGAGTGGCACAAGCAGCAACTGCTGGCTTTAGTGCAAGGGAAGACCGACATGACGACCTTCCTCACCAAGTTTGAGTCTCATCAGATGGTGGTGCAGTTATCATCTGATCAATGCATCGATCTGCTATACCGACATGCAGATCAAGGAATCGTGAAGAGGTTCATTAGGGCCAAAGGATACCCTACCAACCTCCAAGAATTTACGGAAGAACTCCATATCCAAGGAGAGTGGGAAAACTTGATGAAGCTTCTTGCCCGGGGCACCCAAAGAAACTCCTCCGGTTCAGGAAGGCGTGACCCCAATGCAATGGACATTGATGCGGCGGAATGGTGCCTATCAAAAACACAAGGAAATGGCCATGGAATCTGTTTCAGGTGTGGACAGATGGGCCACTGGTCAAAGCAATGCCAGAACCCTATAGTCAAATGCAAGGAATGCGGGTTCTTGGGTGGGGGACACTGAAACATGTGCTCCCAAAAGGGGAAAGCAGCCCCTAAACAAAACCACAAAATCGTCTTGTGGGAAGATATCCCCACAGACGAAGAAGAAACAGGTGCTGCATCTTCGGCTCTAGTCTGAAGTGCAGGTAAGTCCACTACACCTGGACCCAGCCAGGAGAACAAAGGCAAGGAGGTGGATCCCTCTGAAAGGCCCTTACCAAAAACAGTAAGGGAAATGAATTTTGAAGAAGCAAGAGCCTGGTTTCAGGACTATGAAGGCCTTGCAAATAAGGGAAAAGGCCATGCCTGAGGGACCCCGGGAGTCCTAAAGGTGCAATAGGCCAAAATAGGTACTCCAACCTTTTGGCCAAAGAAGCCGAAGAAACAGGGGCAATTGAATTTACCATGCTGTCAGAGGAGTCCCCCAGTGGGCTTGGCTGGGATGAAACACCGGTGCTTAATTCCTCTCCACCTCCCTCCCATCCGAAGCAAAGTGTCATTTTCCTGGATGATATCTTTGTCAGGAATCTCAAAGTTGATAAGGAGATACTTCTTAACATTCGCATCATGCCCTATAACGAACGATCTGAAGAAAGATACATCAAGGCAGAAGCCCTCCTAGACAGTGGAGCTAATGCGGTATTTATAGATCGAAAATGGGCTGATGACATTAACCTTCCTTTGGTTAAACTCCACCACGAAATACCCATTTACAATGTGGACGGAATAAAGAATTCAGCAGGCAGTATCACACATGCTGCCAATCTGGTGTTGGAATTCCAAGGACACCAAGAAAAGATAATGGCAGAAGTCACTGACTTGGGCAAGAACCAATTCATTCTGGGTTATGAATGGCTAAAACACCACAACCCTGAAATTGACTGGTCGAAAGGTACAGTCAAGATGACCCGATGCCCTAGATACTGTCACCGCTTACAGGATAAGCCGGTGTTCCTAAGAATTCTAGAAAAAGAAGAAGAAGACTTACAGTACCAGATCCATGCCACCATAAGAGCGCTTGAAGCACAAGAACCAAAAAGGGAAAAGACATTAGAGGAACTGGTTCCTCTCGAATATAAGAAGTATTTCGGCTGTTTTTCGAAAAGGGAAAGTGAGTGCATGCCTACCCGAAAACCCTGGGATCATGGGATCGACCTAAAAGAATCCTTCACCCCTAAGAAGGGTCGACTCATCCCACTCTCTGTAACGGAACAAGAAGAGGTCAAAGCTTTTCTAGATGATCAGCTAGCCAAGGGGTACATACGACCCTCTAAATCGCCACAAACCTCTCCGGTCTTCTTTGTTCCAAAGAAGGATGGCAAGAAGTGCATGGTACAGGATTACCGTTACCTTAACGAACATACAGTCAAGAATAACTATCTGCTCCCATTAATCTCCCAATTAGTGGATAAGCTAAAAGGAGCAAAGCTATTTACCAAGATGGATCTCAGATGGGGATACAATAATATCCGAATACGCGAGGGCGATGAATGGAAGGCAGCCTTCGTCACGTTCAAAGGAGTGTTTGAGCTGCTCGTAATGTATTTCAGGCTCTGCAATTCCCCTGCCACATTCCAGGCAATGATGAATGAGATCTTTGCTGATATGGATGACATCTGTGTCGTCTATATTGATGATATCATGGTATTTACGAAAACAGATAACCAAGAAGAACATGACAAGATTGTGCTGGAGGTCCTCCAACACCTAGAAGAAAATGATTTATTCGTAAAACCCAAAAAGTGTTTCTTCTGTGTCAAAGAGGTAGACTTCTTGGGAATGATCATTTCTCCGGAAGGGATAAAAATGGACCAGGCTAAAGTATCCGCAATAATGAAGTGGCTGGTTCCCACCAAAGTAAAAGAAGTTCGAAGTTGTTACGGTGCGACGGCACCTAACACAAACACTCTAGAACAACTAATCAGAACAACTAGTCCCGATCGTGTAGTCGGTAATCTGATAAAACAATCCCTGGTCAGTTACTGTGAGGGAGATTTTTGCAGATGACTACGATGATCCAACGGACGAGGTTGGGATCGCAAACATCACTGGATCCCCCACCCCGGAGACTAGAGGTTATTGAGATCAAAGCTAGGGAGCTTCGTCCTTACGACGGGAGTAATGTTACGTGTCAACCAATTCTCTTTGTACGCCCACACTTCTTCTTTGGTTTCGCTGGTTGTTTCTGCGGTTCTAATTACAGTTGGCCGAAATGGGTTC
>JBBPUK010000089.1:14334-27836 GCA_038094635.1 Tylopilus cervinicoccineus
TTGCTCGACAGGTTTCATAGTCTTGCGGAAAAGATCCATGTTGAGCTCCTCGAACTTGGCCCTCGTGAGGGTCTCGGAAAAGTCATTGCCATCCTCAAACGACTCGATTTCGATCCGAGTGGACTGTTGGCTCGATAGGGTCCGCTTGGCCTTTTCAACTTCACGCTTCAACTTGCCCATGGCGCGCAAGTTGCTGGTGACGTCAGTTCCCGTCTTCTTCTTGTACAGCTTGACAAAGTAGTCAATAACCCGGTTGTCGAAATCTTCACCACCGAGATGAGTGTCGCCAGCGGTCGCAAGAACCTCAAAGACACCATCGTCGATTGAGAGGAGGGATACATCGAAGGTACCACCACCAAGGTCATAGACAATGATTTGAGACTCGCCGCCCTTCTTGTTAAGACCGTAGGCGATGGCAGCGGCGGTAGGTTCGTTAATGATACGGAGAACCTGAAGACCAGCAATAGTACCAGCATCCTTGGTTGCCTGACGCTGAGCGTCGTTGAAGTCTATCACATCCGTCAGCCAATTGAAATTTCCGTGATTACGGAATACCCACAGGCAGGGACAGTGACGACGGCATGGGTGACCTTCTCACCGAGGTATGCCTCTGCCGTCTCCTTCATCTTTGTCAACACCATGGCGCTGATTTCCTCGGGAGTCTGCATGGCCAATCCAAGTTTTACAAGAGAATTAGTATAAAATGAACCAACTCACGAATTCACGAGTCTCGCTCTTGTAGTTGATTTGAATGGCTGGTTTCCCAGCCTTGTCGACCACACCGAAAGGCCAGTGCTTGATATCCCGTTTGAGTTCCTGGTCCTCCATCTTACGGCCAATGAGACGCTTGGCATCGAAGACAGTGTTTTGGGGGTTAGAGTGGAAAGCATTCTTGGCAGAGTCACCGACACTACGAAATTCGTGAGTATAGGTGAAGGATGAGATGTGGTAACTCACAGTCGTTCGTCCTCGGTGAAGCTAACCCATGAAGGTGTTATTCGGTGACCCTGGTCGTTGGCGATGATTTCTACCCGGCCGCCTCGCTGGACACTATAGAAACAATGAACAAAGGTGAGGTACATGGCCAAGCAAGCCGACTCACCCAACACACGAATAACTAAAGGGAGTGAGCGACCAGTCAGCAGGGAGTGAGAAGAGAGCCGAGCGACATACGTAGTTCCCAAATCTGAGAGCAGTTCGGTGAGCATGCTGGCGGTAGTTCAGGAAAAAAGAATGTACGCACCAATACCAATTACAGTCCCATACTCGCTCTTCTTTCCGACCTCTTGGGCAGAGACGGCGGGGCACAGACAAATGAGTGCAAAGAACGCGAAGAGAACAAGAGAAAGAGAGGACGCCATGCGGCGTGACTTTGCGCGTGATGGACGGCGGCGTGGACCTGTCATCGCTGCGGACGACGGAGAGGAGAGGGAGAGAGACGATGTGGTGGTTGCAGAGAAAAAGGTGTCTTTATATTACTCGCCCAAGGCCACGTACGGAAAATGTTGGTGACACGTCACCAGCATTGTTACCACGATCACATGACAACTTTTACGTAATACCGATTGGCCTCCTCGCCTTGATCAACATCGTCTTCAGCGTCCTCACACCCGTCGAATGCAATGCCGATTCGGAGCACGTCCTCATTTTGTTTGGGAAACCGCTGGACGACGTCGATGCGGCTAAAACAACATCCCGGACGCCAGTGCTGCAGACGACCAACCCGATCAATCTATCCAGGTTGCGATCCTCGACTTTCTCATCCGCAGCACGGAACGTGGGACGCCATACCCGTGTCCTAACATCGGACGCGACGAGGCGATACCTGTACTTGAGGAAAATCCCTTTGTTGCGTGTCGTTCGGGACGAAAAACGTGCAGGGTGCGAGCACTTTTTGACTGGCCGGACGGGTGGGCGTGTAGATGTAGCCATCCAGGGAGATGGGTCTGTCTCACCTGTGTGTCATTGAATTTCTTCTTGTACTTTGGTCGATCTGGAATGGAGTCGGCACCCTTCTCTCCATCTGCCAGATGCTACATTCGCGAGGCCGTTTTGTGATAGACGGTACAGAAAAACTCAATGCGGCAAGAGTGTACACCCATGAAAGTTGCGCAACAGAAGTCACATATGCGGTCACTGTGGGCTACGAGGCGTACCGCTGACTGGTCAACATGATGCCACCAGGTGTTTCCATTGACGCCGCATAATCAGGATGAAAACGTGCTTTCGAGTGCTCCCAAATCGTGCGCTCTGATGTACAAGAACCGACGGCGGATTTTGTCGAGCTGCACTATATTGTTGGAACACAACACACCCAGAGATGATTTGGCGGTGGATACGAGAGGCAGTTTCATGAGGTACAAGTGCCAGCTGATATCGCAAGGGAAGGTAGCTGGTGTCATTGTTCAGATATTGATATTCGAGGGGATGTCTGTTATTTCAGAACACCTCTGCAGCAAGGTGCATATCAAAACTTGTCTGACTAGCTTCGGACGACATGAGTGTAGTCCTAGACGCTGATGCAGAACTTTGACATCTTGACAGACCCAACGAGGCAGCATCGTTGGCTCAGCGTCAGTGCAAGACCACCTTCCGCTTAGACCGTCACAACAATACTGAATGTGTACCTCGGGCGGTATATATAGCTCAGGCTGGTATCACATCTGTCGTGCCAACTGGTTCAGTTGCGCAGCTCCAGCCCTGGCTCGATCCACTCGTCGAGTGGGAGATACACGCCCATCCCATGTGCATTGACACTGTCATCCGATACGTGAACTCCCTTTGTAGGCACCAGGTCGGCACTTAAGCTTAGCAGTGCCACTAGTACGACATGGGTCGTATTACTTACCCAAACTTCTCCCGTAATGCCTGTTCTGGAATCAAAACGTTGCCTCAAGCCCCACCTTCCCTCCTCTGTGCTCACATCTTTCCTCTGCGAGTCACCATGACGAACAATGAGGCAATCACAAGAGCAGACGAACAGCTCCTTGCCGAGCTCGGATATAAACAAGAATTCAAGAGAGCCTTCACACCACTAGAGGTGATTAGGTCGCTCCCTGCACTGCTCACTGGGTGAGCCCATACCCATAGGTTTTTGGGATTGTATTCAGCATAATCGGCGTAATTCCTTCGATTGCGTGAGTCTCCAGACCACACTCAGGGTATTATCCAGACATCTCGTCCGATGATAACAAACACAGTTCCGTGCTCGTGTACTCACTCCCGAACGGTGGTCCTTCTGCAATGGTGTGGGGTGTACGTGCGATATTTCTGTACCATCCCTATGTAATTCGCTCTGATTGATACCCTGCTTCCCTCCAGTGGGCGGTCGCGAGTTTGTTTATCCTTTGTGTCGGAATGTCCATGGCAGAGCTTGGTTCCGCAGCACCTACTTCTGGCGGTGTGAGCCATATTATCCCACATTCCTGATCCATCGGGATTGATGACGCGTGATATAGCTCTATTTCTGGACTCACTCACTCTCATCCCCTCGTTGGCGCAATCTTCTCTCCTGGATCGTTGGTTGTGCGTCCGAACCAAAGATGCACGTTACAACCAGTTCACCACTTTCTCAGATGCCAATACTATAGGGTCCATTGCATCAGTCGGTGAGTTGTCCATCTATTCTGAGTGCCTTCATGACGCCGTATCTTGTACCCTTTTTCAGCTTCCACTGACTGGGGTTGCGCCGTCCAGATTGCGGCAGCCATTAATATCGGCAATCAGGACTTTATTGCCACACAAGCCCAGACCTTGTATGTTGTCATTTTGTGACTCTTTGACTTCTCTACTTCTGTTTCTCGAGTTACTAACGTTGATGCAGCGGGATTTATGTAGCAGTGGTCTTCTCTCATGGAGTCGTCTGTTCTCTGGGGACTGACGTCCTCGCGAGACTACAGAATCTATACATTATTCTCAACTTTGGGTGAGTGCCTTAGTTCAAGCATCAGTGACAAATGAGAGTGTCCTGTGCTTGTGTTTTGCTTCTATTCTAAACGGATCACTTTTTTAAAACCTGTGTGCTGACTCGCGTTATCAGTCTCTGTTTTGTGGTACTCATTGGTCTTCCAATCGCTACTCCAAAGGAATACATGAATACTGCTAATTTCGCTTTAGGAAACTTTAGCAACTGTTCGTTCTCCTCATTGGTCCTTTCTCTCTATCTGATCGCATTTAGTCAACGGCTGGCCAAATGGTTATGCATTTTTTCTCTCCTTTCTTTCTCCTCTCTGGACCATTGGTATGTTCATGATTTTCGATCTCCCCCTTCCCACATGGACAACGTGTGTGGTTAACAGAGTTATTTAGGTTCGTTTGACTCGAGTGTGCACATTAGTGAGGAAGCTTCGAATGCAGCGATTGCTGTGCCATGGGCTATTGTGAGTGTTATGTCCGCTCTCCATAGGTCGAGCTGACCTGTGTAGGTTGGTGGAGTCGGTATTTCTGGTCTTCTTGGCTGGGGTGAGCATTTGTACTTGATCCCAACTGTTTTCGTTTTGACAGAGAAAACTCTCGGGTCTTAGCTGTAAACGTTTCTCTTGCGTTCTGTATGGGAACCAATCTTGCTAGCCTCATAAATAGCCCTCAGCCCATGGCCCAAATTTTCTTCAATAGTTTTGGACGAACTGGAACCCTTGTGATATGGTCATTCATTGTCCTCGGCCAGTGAGCAACTGTCTGGCTTGTCCATACCCTCTTACGCTCACTCCGTTGTCAGATATATGATGGGATCCAGCATGGTGAATATTTATTTGCGAATTGTGCACGTATTCTCCCCACTGATACATCGTTTCAGGTTCTTGCAGCTTCGCGCCAGTCTTTTGCGTTCGCTCGTGATGGCGCCCTTCCTTTGTCAAGCGTCCTGTACCGCATGAACAGCTTTACTGGTACCCCCGTGAATACTGTCTGGTTTGTTGTCATGACGTCCGCCCTTCTTGGTCTACTCTCTCTTGCGGGCGCTCAAGCCATCGATGCTGTCTTTGCACTATCTGTAACCGGTCTCTACGTTGCATATTCCATCCCGATCGCAGTGAGGTTCATCTTCAAGAATGATTTCAAACCTGGTCCATTCAATCTCGGGATATTCGTCAGTCCCAGATATACAGGCCAGAGCTGGAAGCTGATGCAATGTCGTACAGAGTCTCCCTGTTGCTGTCATTTCTGTCTCATTCATGGCGTTTATGAACGTCGTCTTCTTCTTCCCTACGACGCCCGACACGAGTACATCGAACATGAACTACACAATTGTCGTTTTGGGTGGCGTCCTCATTCTGTCGCTCGTCTGGTATTACTTCCCCGTATATGGCGGTGTGCATTGGTTCACTGGGCCGGTACCAAACGTGGGGAACGATGCTGCTGCAGAGTATGTGAGCAGGAATTCTTCCCCGGTGGATAAAAAGGCAGGGGAGGTTGTGGAAAAACAGCTAGAAGTAGAATGATGTTGCTGATATGTCGATATCTTCTACCGCCTTGTGCTCGCACTGCCTTGAACTTGCGGTGTGTAGGGTCTTCAAATACTGGTTGGCTCCTTTGAAAAGAAAAGGGATCCCTTGGAGCACCTCACTGCAAGTATCGGACTATACAGCGAGGGCTGCACCAGGGTAAGTCATGAGTTCTACAGTGTCTGTGTAAGTGGCTCGTGCACAGAGCAGACGGACTGAGGTGGCCGCTACGAGGGGCAAAACCCATATACTAGCGAATACGATCAATGTAGTACAAGGAGTAAGCTGAGTACAGGTGCTGTGTGGTCTGTAGTACGGAGCTCGACTTGATGTTCTGTGAGGTGATCCATGCCTGATCGGCAGATTCCGACAGCAAAAACCCACCATCACAGGCAGAGCTTTGGCTCTGTGGACCCACTGGATTCGCAACGTCCGGATCGAGGTGTGGGTGCACATGGAGTCAGTACAATCGATAAGGACCGGCGTCGGCCAATACCAAGTTGAATGCAGTGACGCCGCCCGAGCTCACCTTGCCAGCTTTGTATTAGGCCAACTCGTTTCCTCCGTCCCAGCGTTCTCCTTATCAAAGGCGTGTACCTCCGCTCCACTGCACCGGTACATGCATGCGCCGACTGATTCACCCCGCTGATTGCCCCGTTCGCGGCTAGCACCTGCTCGTCGTGCCAATTCCCTTGTCTCGCCAACTCTGCCTGCGTGCCACTCTATGGTTCGAGGTGCTGTCGGGAGCAGGCAAAGACGATGAAGGGAAGGGTGAGCGGGCGAGTGATGCTGGGGCCAGAGGAACTTGGCGAGAGAGCCAAGACTAATGATCCGGACGCTCCAAACCCCATGCCGATGGATGTGGATCATCAGCCACTGATTCCAGGCCATCATCACGCCGGAAGTGGCGAACCTGAAGGTGCCTGATTTAGTTCACGTCCTGGGGGTGCGTGCTAGGGTGCGTCGCTGACCCATTGACCAGTAGCCCTGCCCAGAATGATATCTCAGTTCTGGTTGATAATCAGTGCCGGCTCAAGAGAGAGTTGACCCCCCCCCCCCCGTGTCACTCACTGCCTCCATCATTTAGACCTCGCAAATGAATCATACCCCCTAGACAGCAGGTCGGCAGTTAATACGGCGTTACTTGCCGGCGCGATCACACATACACCTTATCGCCCTGGGTTACCCGATGTCTGTTCTTCCGGAGATTCCCACTGCGCATGGGCATTGGATTCCTTAATAATAAAAGAAATGCGCTGGCGATAGGATATTGTCCCCCGAGCACCCGTCCACACGTCCTCCGTCTACGAGGTTTACGACCATGGCTAACAAGGAGGCGATCGCAAGCGCAGACGAACAGCTCCTCGCAGAGCTCGGATATAAGCAGGAATTCAAGAGGGCTTTCACGCCGCTGGAGGTGATTGGCTCATTCTCCCACTGCGAGCCCTCCTGACTTGGGCACCCGTAGGTTTTTGGGGTTGCGTTCAGCATAGTTGGCCTGCTTCCGTCGATTGCGTGAGTATTTCAAGTGCATAGTGCAGATCGAATGTTCTCCGCCTGACAAGGCTCGCCACTGTCAACCGCAACATGCAGCTCCGTCCTTGTTTACTCACTTCCAAACGGTGGTCCTTCCGCAATGGTATGGGGTGTACGTATGACCTTCCTGTCTTGTCTTGATAGAGTTCCTGTTTACATTTTCGACAACTGAATGAGCGTAGCTCGTACTATCCTTCACCCTTTATCTTTCCTTAGCGCTACATACTAACTATACCTGGTTTCCTTTAGTGGGTGATCGCAAGCCTGTTCATCCTCTGTGTCGGAATGTCCATGGCAGAACTTGCTTCCGCAGCTCCTACTTCTGGTGGTGTGAGTTGTGCTATTCAGACATCCCCCATCCAACAATATGACTAATGCACGATATAGCTCTACTTCTGGACTCATTCTCTCGCATCCCCTCGCTGGCGTAATCTTCTCTCTTGGATCGTTGGTTGTATGTCCAATATGTCAATCTCCTTGACAGCAAATTTACCACTGTCAGATGCCAATACCATAGGATCTATTGCATCGGTCGGTGAGTAATCTCTTATTTCTCGATTTCGAATGTTGTGCTGTATGAGGCATTCAGCCTCCATCGACTGGGGTTGCGCCGTCCAGATTGCTGCAGGGATTGCTATCGGCGACCAAAACTTTGTCGCTACACAAGCCCGGACCTTGTATGTTTACAATTTAGTACCTCTTCTGCTGTTGACCATTATGCAGTGGGATTTATGTGGCAATAATCTTTTCTCATGGTATTCTCTGCTCTCTCGGGACTGGCATTCTTGCGAGGCTACAAAATTTGTACATCATCCTCAATTTCGGGTGAGTCTCTAGGTTCAAGCTGTGTGACATCCTCGCCCTCTGAACGGCCTCCATATAATACTCGTTACTAGCCTCTGCTTTGCGGTCATTATTGGTCTTCCGGCTGCTACCCCAAAGGAATACATGAACAACGCAAGCTACGCTTTTGGAAACTTCTCCAATGGTTTGTCGTGCTTATCAGCCCTCTGAATCCACCTGAGTTTCGTTTAGCAAATGGCTGGCCGAACGGCTATGCATTTATCCTCTCGTTCCTTGCTCCTCTTTGGACAATTTGTATGTTTGTGATCATCTGCCCCATTATTCCAACAGACGGAGCATCACGGTTAACTATAGTAACCGAATCATTTAGGTTCATTTGACTCGAGTGTGCACATTAGTGAGGAAGCTGCGAATGCAGCGACTGCCGTACCGTGGGCAATCGTGGGTTTGCTGTCAGCCTCCATCGACCATCACTCGAGCTCATCTGTCTAGGTCGGTGCAATCAGCATCGCTGGTTTACTCGGTTGGGGTGCGCACTTGCAACCCAATCACAATTAGTCTTGACATTAAACTTGATGGGAATTAGCCATCAACATCTCTCTTGCATTCTGTATGGGAACTAACCTTTCTAGCCTCATAAACAGCCCTCAGCCCATGGCTCAGATCTTCCTGAATAGCTTTGGACGCACGGGCACCCTCGTGATATGGTCATTCGTTATCCTCGGCCAGTGAATAGTCGTTCTACTTGTTTATACCCTCTTATGCTTATCCTGTTGTCAGATATATGATGGGGTCCAGCATGGTAAGTATTTGTTTTGTATCTGCGCACGTATTCTCCTCACTGATACATTGTTTCAGGTCCTTGCAGCCTCTCGCCAGTCTTTTGCGTTCGCTCGTGATGGTGCCCTTCCTTTGTCAAACATACTGTATCGCATGAACAGCTTCACTGGCACGCCTGTGAACACTGTCTGGTTCGTCGCTGCAATTTCCGTCCTTCTTGGCCTTTTGTCTCTCGCAGGCGCTCAGGCTATCAATGCTGTCTTCGCATTATCTGTGACTGGGCTCTATGTCGCGTATTCCATCCCGATCGCAGTGAGGTTCATCTTCGATAACAACTTCAAGCCCGGTCCGTTCAGTCTTGGCATATTCGTTAGTTTCTCCTTGGATTTGGATAAGAGGTGCAAGCTTATCCGGCGTCGTACAGAGTCTCCCTGTTGCTATTGTTGCCGTCTCCTTCATGGCATTCATGGACATCGTCTTTTTCTTTCCTACGACTCCACGGACGAGCACACCGGACATGAACTATACCGTCGTTGTCTTGGGTGGTGTCCTCGTTCTCTCGGTCGTCTGGTATTACTTCCCCGTCTACGGCGGTGTCCACTGGTTTACCGGGCCTGTACCGAATGTGGGTAACGTTGATTCGGACACGCCAGAAGGTGCGAGCAGGGATTCTTCCTCAGTGCGTAAAAAGGAGGGAGTGGTCGTGGAAGAGAAGCATGTGGAAGTGCGATGATCTTATGTTTAGAAACAATGGTATCGACTATCACTTTTGACCGCTCAACTGTAGATCTTTTTTTGCGCCCATTCACCTCGGTGCCTCGAACCGAATATGATGTAGTATGTGCTTTTCACACCCTCTGCAAGGTTTCCGCTGATACCACAGTGGCACCTCCCAAACGTCAACATGTCAACGTTGGACCCCTGTCCATTGCCCTTGGACTGCAAAATGTGCAGTGCTCACCCTATCGTCCATCCTTGACAGCGCTTCCTTCCATGGGAGTACTCATGTTTATTGGATCGATGGGATAGGGCTAGAACCCAGGTCACTGCGACTGGCAGGCGCGGGAGGTGGCGCCAGAGCTCGCAGGTACTAGTGGCAAGATCTGCAGTGGCAGAGTCAGCGGACGCCATTTATGCTACGACACACCATTCGCCGCTGGATCTGAGGGAAAACACGGGCGGTCACTCCTCCGAGCAGGATAGCCTGCCAACTCTACCTTGAAATTATGGGCAAGTGATCAATGTATTATGGCCGGGTGTGACATTGAGGCAAATCATTTGTGCCTTTCTCTCGTGGCAGAAACTTCTTGTTGCGACGCTCTGCGACGACCACACGGTATGTCTGGTCTAGTGTTACTATTGTCGGATCGCAAGTCCTAGTCACTGCTAGCTCGATGACACGACGATCTGGGTGTGTGTGTGACGCGAACTCAGTTGACACAGCGTGTCGCTCTCAACTGTGTCGTCTACACTACATGGTAGCCAGGTCAAGCCCCACATTGTAAATCCTCGCGCTCTTTTTCCGAGAGGGCCTGGACTCGCCTGCGGTACTTGCTACTCCACGCAAGCACCGCATGAAAGGTCGACAACAACAACTGGTGGTGGTGAGTTCCTGCCGATCTTCTGTGTTCATGCGCTCTTGAGTCTGTTCGACAGGGAGGAGGATTATACTAGCCATTTACCTTGCAAAGGCCCTTGAACATTGTTCGAGTCGCACACAGTTGAGCTCGAGTTTGATTTTAGCCCACATCACACTTGATGTCTGGACAAGACGCTAGTCACGGCAAGGCCGGTACACGTGTCAAAGTAGACCCGCGAGAAAAGTGAACCGTTCCCACTAACTTGACTCGAAAATTTTCTCTGATAGCGTGCGTCAAAATGTCGGCTCGGTAAGGTTGCCGAGACGAGTTTCTGTTCTGGTTCGACGGGGCCACCATCCAAGTTGAAGAGACAGCTGTCGACAGCAGGTCAGTGGTAAACATACATGATCGGGCTTACTTATCGGGGCTCTCTCATGCATAACTTATGCTACCTGCTATTCTAGGTATCAGGGTTCTGGGATATAACGCACTAGCATTACTGATAGGACTGTTCTGAGGGCTGCCTTACGGTCATCATGACTAACAAGGTAGAAATTTCACGAACAGATGAACAGCTTCTCGTCGAGCTCGGATATAACCAAGAGTTCAACAGAGCCCTCACGCCACTAGAGGTGATTGGCTCATTTCCTGCACTACACTTTCCACCCACCGAGGCGCATACATAGGTCTTTGGAATGACATTCAACATAATTAGTTTGGTCCCATCGATTGCGTGAGTGTCGCGAGCATACCTCCAGTGTCCACTCGCACCATGGACTCATCTTGTCCGACGGCAACACCAGCTCCGTCCTCGTATACTCGCTTCCGAATGGCGGTCCTTCAGCAATGGTATGGGTGTAAGTACGGACTTCACTTTAGCGTGCTGTCCCCAGTTTCTTTTCCAGCAATCGATTTTCGACGAGCTGACGAATGAAGCTTGTGCCATTTGTCGCCCTTTGTTCCGCACGCTAGCTATTTCTAGTGGGCGGCCACAAGTCCTTTTATCCTCTGTGTCGGAACGTCCATGGCAGAACTTGGTTCCGCGGCTCCTACTTCTGGTGGCATGAGTCACTATCTCACATCCACCTAGCCGACAAGATAAATAGTGTGTGGCACAGCCCTACTTCTAGACTCATTCTCTCTCATCCCCTCGTTGGCGCAATCTCCTCTCCTGAATCGGATGTGCGTGCCGATTCAAATGTTCCTTGCAGTCAATTTACCAATGCCATTGCTGGAGTCGGTGAGTTGCCTGTCTCATTTTGGGTGCTTTCCACCACATTCACAGCACTGTATTTCGTGTGTATTCTATGCTTTAGCCTCCATCGACTGGGGTTGTGCCATCCAGATTGCCGCAGTGATTTATATCGGCAACCAGACCTTTATTGCCACACAAGCGCAGACCTTGTACGTTTCTGTGTTTCTTTGATGTTTGCTTCTCTCCTTTATGTAGCGGGATCTATGTAGTAATAGTCCTCTCTCATGGTATCATTTGCTCTCTTGAGACTGTCGTCCTCGCAAGATTACAAAATTTGTACATGATCCTCGATATCTGGTGAGCAGATATATTGAATCGTGTGGCGCTTCGGACCTCTGAACAGTCTGAATACTAACTCTCGTTATCAGCCTCTGTATTGTGGTCATCATTGGTCTCCCTGCAGTCACACCAAAGAAATATATGAATAGCGCGAGCTTCGCCCTCGGAAACTTCACCAGTGGTTCATCTTTTTTGTTGGTTCTTTCTTTCTTTAATTTCTGTTGTCTAGTTTATGACTGGCCAAATGGTTATGCGTCTATCCTCTCCTTGCTTGCCCCTCTATGGGCGGTCGGCATGTTCATTATCTTCTAGTACCGGAGTAACATGTTAGCTGTATTGCTGAGCTATATTGGTGCATGTGATTCGAGCGTCCACGTAAGTGAGGAGACCACAAATGCAGTAACTGCTGTGCCTTGCGCAATCGTGAGTTTCTGTGGGCTATCTACTTTCTGTGACTCGAGCTAACCTGAGTAGGTCAGTGCAGTTGGAACTGCTGTTCCACTCGGTTATGGTCCGCACTTGCCACACAAGCGCTATTACCTGTGTCTTGACACTGAAAATTAACTTAGCCATCAACCTTTCTCTTGCGTTCTGCATGGGAACCAACATTACTGACCCCATTGACAGCTCTTAGCCCATGGTTCAAATCTTCTTGAACAGCTTCGGACGTACGGGCACCCTCGTCATATGGTCATTCGTTGTCCTTGGCCGGTGAGTCATCGTTTATGTCCCTTTAAATTTTGCTTATATTTCGATTAGATATATGATGGGCTCTAGCACGGTGAGACTTTTGGTACTTGAATGCGTGACTTGTACGCTAATTTACACTTTTCAGGTCCTTGCTGCCTCGCGCCAATCTTTTGCGTTCGTTCGTGATTGCGCCCTTCCTTTATCGAGCATACTGTACCGAATGAACCGCATCACTGGCACTCCTGTGAATACTGTCTGGTTTGTTGCCACGTGTGCTGCCCTCCTGGGCCTTCTGTCTCTGGCGGGTTCTCAAGCCATCAATGCCGTCTTCTCGCTCGCTGTGACCGCGTCTTACGTTGCGTACTCCATTCCGATCGCTGCGAGGTTCATCTTCAAAAACAACTTCAAGCTCGGTCCGTTCAATCTCGGGATATTGATATTGATCAGTCCCTCCCCTGAGTTGAGCTGGAAGCTGATCTCACATCGTCCAGAGTTTTCCCGTCGCTGTCGTCGTCGTTTCATCCATGGCGTTCATGAGCATTGTTTTTTTTCTTCCCCACTGTCCCACAGACGAGTACATCGAATATGAATTATACCGTCGTCGTTTTGGGCGGTGTTCTTGCCCTCTCACTCGTCTGGTATTATTTCCCTATATATGGTGGTATGTACTGGTTCAGTGGACCCGTGTCGAATGTAGAAAGCGATTACTCGATGGAGAGTGCGAGCGGTGACTCCTCGGCGGATGAAATGGTAGGTACTTGGTGAATGAGGAACGCACGCAAGTGCGGTGATAAGACAATTTTATGCCGTTGGACAGCAGACGCGCGCTCGTTGCGAAGTTGTCTACCTCGCGTACGCTGTCACTAACACTTTATGTAACATTGTCACTTGGATACACTCGCTACTCGACTTTGTTCTTTGTTCCGTCTCCTGTCGATGGCGCTCATTACTTATTATATATTCTTCTATCCGGGATCAAGAAGAAGAATATAACGAAGGTTTTTCCTGCTGTTGTTGGATGAAACTCTAGTCCCTTCAGGACATCTACTCGGGCGTTGAGTAAATGAATCCATGACGAGCGAACGATCAGGGTGAAGTCAAAATAGCCGGATACGGTTGTGCGTTCTCTGAAAACTC
>JBBPUK010000089.1:27934-53197 GCA_038094635.1 Tylopilus cervinicoccineus
TGACAAAAGGACGCTCACAGCCCCCCTTGCCCTGAATACATGCTGCGATGGCGGAACCGGCACTCTGACCCTCAAAGTAGGCACCGTGCAGGAAACCTGAAAAGACAGCCTCATCAGTGGTACATGACGACGCGCAGCCGCAACCAACAAACGCACCAAAATACTTGATGCTGGTAGCCTCCCCAGCGAACCAAAGACGGTTTTCAACCGTCGCTTGCAAGTTTACCAAATGAGGCAGAACATAAGACGGCCCCCAGTTCGAATATGAGCCCCGGAATAGCTTGTTCGACGCCCAATGCTGGTAGTAGATATCGATGGGTTGAGGAACGGTGATATTGGGATACATCGTCTGGAGAACTTGCATGACTTCTGATTTGACCTGATCGAGGGTAAGCTGCTCGACGTAGAGAGACCAATCTCCCTGAAACAGCATAAGAGTAACATTCACCGCAGTTCGGAGTTTACATACAGTAACTGTAACGAAGATCATGCCAGAGCCTGGAAAGAATCCGACGTGATCCAGGCTCTGCCAGACAGGGTACTTTCCTCTCTGCCTGGATGCATACAATCCTATCTGGCACAACATGGGGACCCGAATATCGCCGGGGATGGCAGAAACTTACCTCTGTTGGGAACCAGAAAGTCTCGTTGAACTGAATGAAAATCTTTGTGTAGGTCGCCTAGGGCACGTGAGTCCCCAGATCCAATTCTAAACGTGGTACCAGACTCACCATCTCGATGCTATTGATGGCCTCAGTTTTCCAATCAGGCAAGGATGGTCGAAAGACAACATCATTGTTTTGTAGAACTCCAGCACTGAACGTACACAAAACATGATCAGCAGTGATTGTCAACCCACTGGTCGTGTGCACGGTGACGTTATCTTTGCTATACTCGATGAGATTGACTGTCTCGTTATAGATCACTTGTTGAGGTTGCAGAAATTCAGCCGCCTCCGCCTGCGCAATATGCACGAATCCTCGCTGGTCGATTGACATCATGTCGACACCCGAAAACCCTCCAGCTTCGGGGACGAACGTGAAATTGACGTTCTACTGAAAATGAGAGACAGCTGCTCGTCAATCCACTGCTTACCCATGCAGCCGCAAGCCATGAAGTTTGCGAAGGTGACTGGAAATCAGTCGTCAAAGTGGTTCAGGGTTTATGTCAGATTGCATACCTGTCCAACTGCATCGAACGTAATCATTCGAAGGAATTAGCGTTCATCTCCAAAAGAAATAAAGTATACTTGCATTCCTAATGAAACGATCGGCGAAGTCTGGTATACAAGACAACCTTGACTTACCAAGTCGATCTGATAGTAGTCGCACACGACCTCTTGTGGTGTTGTTGGGCTGACACCCATCATGCCATATGCCGATCGCAAGCTCATATCAACTTCGCTCTCCTCTAACCGCTGACCTAATTGGCAGCGATGGGCCGGTGTTCGATAAGGAAAAAGTCGGTCGAAATACCTGCGAGAATAGTAGCCTGATTAAAATTACCGATTGCGTTGTTAAACACGTTAGTATAATTGTTGTAGCCACCGTCGTCATAGGTAGCTATGCTCCGTGAGCACACAATGCATCTTCCTCAAGGTTCAATAATATACGTACTGACGCTCCCAAGTATGTCGGTGTAAGTGGTAGTTAGATTATGCTTGAGCGCCAGTTCCCAAATGGGATTTACAGGACCGTTGCCTTGCTGTGTTCCTTGAACCCAATTGGGACCAACCTCGACGACGACTTGTCTGCCTGGTGCACCGAATGTCTTGTGGATCATACGACCACCTAGCTGGGACTGGGCATCAAGGATGACGAAGTCGTCGACGCCATGCTCATGAAGCGTTCGAGCAGCGATGATGCCGGTCATACCACCGCCGAGGACAAGGACAGTAGTGTGACTGCGTGTAGTGGACATGGAGTTGGCATCCTGGGAGAACACGGCTGAAGCGGAGGATGACAACCCGAGCAGTGCAAAATAGGTCGACGCTTTGAAAAGGAACATGTTAAATCGGGAGAGCACGAGCATTGCGAACAACTACAGATGAGGATTTAAAACGGCCAAGATGCTCTGGAAGCGGTGCATAATTCACCGAGCCGCACTGGATGGTGGGCAAAGATAAGAGCCCCACGTGTCGCTGAGAAACGCACGCTGCTAGGCCAGCCTAGCCAAATAAAGGGAGGGCCATGTGGCCCATACCACTCCCCGCCAGCTTCCAAAGTACTCTCAGTAAACGGATACATTGAGAGGCACTGTTCTTGGGATCGGCTTTCGAAACGCTTTTCGGCCGCAGCGAGGTCGAGCTTGGTTGTCAAGGAGGGGGACGCTCATTTCGGCCGCTTTGCGAATGAATAGTCTAAATTATCTGTGAACCATTCTGTGAAATAGAGCGCACAACTCCTTAAGTAGAACTCGGCGCTGATCCATAAGTGAAGATAGATAACGTTCCGGGCGTGAGACAGAAGTCTCTGATCCGCCGAGAGTTCAGGTTTTGTATGCCGGCGATGAGATATCCTAGTTGTTTCTGTCGAGACTTCAGTGCCGTCGCGTACTGTTTACCTGCCGGGCGCGTCGTTCGACCACGTACGAAACTGCTCTTGGCGCTTCGGGCCCAGGCTTCAGCTCGCATAAGTAGACGCCAATGGCACACAGTATTGTTGAGCCAAACAAGCTCGTCAAGTTCGTCGGCGTAAGATACTAATCGGATTCACAGAAATCGAACCTACTAGAAAAGTCATCGAGCCTCAACGAAACCATCTGAGGGAGCAAGAAAAACGTGAATAGTCAGTGCTCTGTACCCCGTGTGAACTAGGCATTGAGCATTCCCGTTGGACGGCGTTGACAGCACTTGCAGCTGCTTTCTCAAGATCTTTCTCGACAAGGAAACCTGAAAGGACCTCTAGCTGACCACTGAAGTCCGTTCAAGCTATCGGGGTGCAAGTAGCAGGTGAATCCTGATGCCAAGGCAGAAGCCTGAGCAAGCAAGACATGAGGCACCCAATCCACTCACACAGAAGGAATAGAGAATAGACAACCAAGAGGTAGTATGCCAAGTGACATTCTGCTGCCTACCGGAGTAGGTGAGAGACCACAGAGAGAAGAATCGCACGAAGAACTGGTTGAAATCCTCGATTCGGGTGACCGGGGAATATGGCGACGCGAATCACGGATCGTCCAAGAACATGGACACGAGTACGACAACGAGTCGGGGAGACGGCGTCGACGGTTCTGAACTAGGAATCAACAAGGATAGGGTCTAGCGAGGGTTATCCGAGACAGCGTCGTTACATTCTGCCAGAGTCGAATTGTGGGTCAAGAGCGACAGTCTTATCCACAGGCTGCTTAGAGGCAGACTTTAAATGGCCAGGGAACGAAGAACGATCTGCATTGCATCTTTCTAGGCATTTCTCTGATCGAGGGAAGACAGAACTGCCAGGCCAGTGCGTCGCCAGCAATGGATCGTACATGTCGAATGATGCACCTTATGAACTTCATCTCAAAGAGCTCAGTGCCGGGACCATGTCCATGTGCCTTTATTGTCACCATCTATGAGAATAAATCAAAGTTCTAGAGTAGAAGTACAAAACGTCACGGCCTCAACAACAAGTAGGTGCAATAGAACAGAATCCAAGACGAGCGCGCGATCAACTTGCAGATGAAGTCAAAAAGCTCGGATACGGCTGCGCACTTGAAATCTTGACATAAGGACGTTCACAGCTTCCCTTTCCTTGGATACATGCTGCGATGGCGGAACCGGCACTTTGGCCTTCAAAGTAGGCACCGTGCAGGTAACCTGGAATGATGGCCGCATGAGTGACATACAATGACGCGGAGTCACAACCATAAGCGCACCATAGTGCTTGACGCTAGTAGCCTCCCCAGCGAACCAAAGGCGGTTGTCGAGCGTCGCCTGCAAGTTTACCGTGTGAGAAGGGACATAGGATGGACCCCAATTCGAGTATGAGCCCCGGAATAGCTTATTTGACGCCCAGTGCTGGTAGTAGATGTCAACGGGCTGCGGAACGGTGATGTTGGGATACATCGTCTGGAGAACTTGCACGACTTCTGATTTGACTTGATCGAGGGTAAGCTGCTCGACGTAGAGAGACCAATCTCCCTGAAACAGCATAAGGGTAACATTCGCCGCAGTTTGGAGTTCACATACAGTAACCGTGACAAAGACGACACCAGAACCTGGGAAGAATCCGACGTGATCCATATTTTGCCACACGGTGTACCTGCCTCTTTGCTTGGATGCATACAGTCCAACCTAAAACAATATGGAGACCCAGATATCGTCAGAGGTGACAAAGGCCTACCTCGGTTGGGAACCAGAAGGTCTCGTTGAATTGAAGGAAAATCTTTGTATAAGTGATCTGTGGCGCATAAGTACCCAGGTTCAATTCCAACTCTTGTGTCAAACTTACCATCTCAATGCTGTTAATAGCCTCGATTTTCCAATCAGGCAAGGATGGTCGAAAGACAACATCATTGTTTTGTAGAACTCCAGCACTGAACGTACACAAAACATGATCAGCAGTGATTGTCGACCCACTGGTCGTGTGCACGGTGACGTTATCTTTGCTATACTCGATGAGATTGACTGTCTCGTTATAGATCACTTGTTGAGGTTGCAGAAATTCAGCCGCCTCCGCCTGTGCAATGTACACGAATCCACGCTGATCGACACACATCATGTCGTCTGGAGAAAATCCTCCAGCTTTGGGATCAAACGTGAAATTAGAACCCTGTCAAGAATGAGGATGAAAATACGACATATCAATCCAAATCTTACCCATGCGGCAGCGAGCCATGAGACTGCTGAAGGTTCCTGTAAATAACAACTCGGACAGCGGTTCAAGGTTAACATCAGACCAATACACACCTGCCCATCTGCACCAAGGGCAATCAATCAAAGAAATTAGCACAGATCAACGCGCAACAGAAAACAGGACTTGCTTTCCTGATAAATGGATAAGTAAAGTCTGATATACAAAGCAACTTTGACTTACTAAGTCGATCTGATAGTATTCACAGGCAACCTCTTGAGGTGTGGTTGGGTTGACACCCATCATACCATATACCGATCGCATGCTCATGTCAACTCCACCCTCTTCTAATCGCTGACCTGGCTCACGACAATCAGACAGCGTTCGAAATAGAGAAAAAGGTCAACACACCCGCGAGAATAGTAGCTTGACGGAAGTTATTGGCCGCGGCGGTAAACACATCAGTGTAGTTGTTGTAACCACTATCATCATAGGTAGCTATGGTCCATGAGTACACCAGACACATCCCTGAACAAAATTCGACGTACTGATACTTCCGAGAGTGTCAGTGAGGGTCGTACTCAGATTGTATTTGAGTGCCAACTCCCAGATGGGATTGGCAGGGCCGTTGCCTTGTTGTGTTCCTTGAACCCAGTTGGGACCAACCTCGACGACGACTTGTCTACCTGGTGCACCGAATGTCTTGTGGATCATACGACCACCTAGCTGGGACTGGGCATCAAGGATGACGAAGTCATCAATGCCTTGTTCATGAAGCGTTTGAGCAGCGATGATGCCCGCCATACCACCGCCGAGGATAAGGACGGTAGTGTGATTGGACGCAGTGGATGTCGAATTAGTATCATGCGCGAGCACAGCTGAGACGAGGGACAGCAGCCCAAGCAAATCGAAACAGCGTGTCACTCTGGAGAGATGCATGTCTGAAGATGGGGCTTTGAAAACAGCAACAACAGATTTATAAAGGATGAGAGCATCCAGGAAGGGAAGTAGCACTCACAGCTAGTCATGACGCCTCGCCAGATCAGATATCCCGAACGCCACCGATCATTGCGAGGTCGACAGACGTTACCGGGCCAACTTAGCCGATCCCAGAGGAAACACCTGTACAGCCCATATCGGTATTTAGTTGGGGGCACTCTTGGCAGAGAGCCACCCTGCTGTATGATATTTTGGGATAGTTCAGGCGCTCATCAGCCCCAATGAACGCGCTCGCATATAGAGAGGTTGCGGCTCATCTCCGTTGGTTGTAACATTATTTCCTATTCACCGAGTGCACGTGTAAAAGTGGAACAGAATAGACAAAACAAAGGCTGAGACTAACTTAAATTATCAAGCCCACCGCCATCGGTTTTAGGATCTTCAAAAAGTTCCTTGTCGGTCTCAGGCACGGCCCGTCCATAAGTGGTGGTTTGCGCGTAGAGTAGGGTCTCTGACGATACCCAAGCCAATCAATAGACTGAGCATCATTCGAGGGCAACTTGGGATATTCGGTTCCGTTGGATGCGTTGTTGGGGGATCTGGGTGAGCACAGAGATGGCAAGACTATGTGCGAGGAACTGTACTTGGACCATCGAGTCAGTTTGTTGCGCCAGTCGGTTGCACGATTAGCGTTCCATGAAGTGAGGCATGAGAGATGTTCAATTAGAGCATGTTGAGCTTGCGAAAGCTCTCGCCATGGGACTACCGTTTTCCGGACCGTCTTCCTTACAAAGTCGTTTAAACGTCTACCGACTGGGAGTAGACCGAGCAGCGTGCATGCATGACGGAGCGAAGTCAGTCAGCAGGAGGTGGAGTCCAAGTGACTGACCCGTCGTAAGTCCTTCTGTCGCGCATGCTGCGGGTACCACGCCAACTGCATGGCCCCCAACGGCAAAGAGGGCGCTATTACAGTAGTCCCAAGAGCATCACAGGATTCCCACTTTGATGTGAATGTACTTGGCTCTATTTGGTTCCGCTCCACACACTCCTTCCGAATACTGGGCTGGCCATCTAATCAAGAATTCGCTCGGTTCAGCAACAATTGCACCTGTGCTCACACCGGCCAACTCGATAGCCGTGTTGGAGCAGGGTCTTGGCTTGTCCTGTGTCGCGTCGTCCGGCATTGAGACGTACACCCTCAGAATTCGCGCCATCTAAGGCTTTCTGATGTCGAAACGATTCCATAGCCCTCAGAGGTACCCGACCCAGAGATGAGCTCAGGGTGCCTATTTCCTCTCAGCGCGCGCAGCTCGCATGCAAATGCTACGCAACAGAATCACCCTCCAGGTGCGCGTGCAAGACCCGGACTGCCAGCCAATCAGAGACTCCTGTCGCAATCTTGACTCGTTATGGCTGCGGTCACTGTCATACAGCAAGGGGTTCTTGGCATGTCACTTTGGATATCTTGGCCGCAGTTTCCGGGATCCGGAGAGCGGGTCATAGCCAGGTGCACTCTCCGCCATATTTCCGATCTCTCGACCTAGAATATTCGTCTGATTTACACAGAACTGGGCAAACAAAACAAGATCCAAACTGGTGACCGGCTGTATACGCACCACTATCACCAGTGAGTGTATTACGCTTGTTACGTCTAGCCTCATCCTTGGTCGAAAAAGAACTGTATAAATCTAGCCAGCTATGCGGCGCAGCAAATGTCAAAATAATCGACACGTGGGATCCAAGCAAGTGAGGCTATTTCGATAAATATAGATCGATGATCTGGACATAGTCTTCGCCTCAGAATCGATCTGCCATCATTAAATATATTTCTTGACCGCTGCGTCCACCCAAGATGCTCGGCGCTGAGCATTATCAGCAATAAAAAGATGTATCGTGATAGTGCTAGTCCACATTGACAGCAATATGACTACTTTCTTAATGGGCTAGAGCAACTGAACTTGAAGGCACGATGCTCGTCAGTCAGTTGAAAGGTGGCATCGCTAAATGCTGATGGGAGACGAGGGTCCACCCTGAATGCGGAAGGAATAGAGAATAAATATCAACTTCAACTTGAAGGACGAGATTTTGCTCGAGATGTCCACGGCGAGGCATGCAATAGATAGTTGCAAGTCACGGGCTGAAAAAGCGACTCATCCATTTGACGAATGGCCAGAGACCGAAAAGTAGACCACGTTTCATCCTCTTAATTTGTTTCTACTTAATGGAGAACCCTAGAGTTTGACGCCCCTAGCCAAAAATGCGTATCCGCTAGCGGCATATTGTCACCTGACTTTTGCCTTGAAGACAGGTTGCCGGGGAGAATGTCCCAACGTAAGAAATCTGGTGCGAGGAAGCACCGACAGCCGTTCCGGAACGAGTCTATACAGACGATGAAGCAAATATGCACCACTTCTCGGGGCCGAACCGGCTGACAAGAGGCGGTCGTTTGAGCGTTGCCTTCAAGTTTTCGTTTTCGGAACGCACAGGGACAGAACACTCCCCGATTGGACTACGGGCCACCACACAGCAGGTCGGAATACCAAGCTGACCGGTGAATGTGAAGAGGTTCGCACAGGATGATGTTGGGATACATCACCGGGAGAATCTTGATCAGGAGTGGCTATCGGAGGGAGAGACCAATCTTCGAAGCAGCGTAAGAGCAATATCCGTCCTGGCTCACCTTGACAAAGGTCGTGGCGAGGGCACAAATCCGAAACCCGACTCATCGTCTCGATATTGTTGGTGACCTCGATTTTTCACTCTGACAGGGGAAGTTGTAAGACATCGTCAAGCTGCAGGGCCTAGGACTCAGCGCTGAACGTACACAAAACATGGACAGCGGTTATTGTCAGGTGCCCAAGCGTGTGCACAGTGACTTTACCTTTGCTATACTCGATGGGATTGACGGTCTCGTCATAGATCACCTGTAGGGGTCGAAAGATCCAACAGCTTCGGCCGGGGCAATGTAGGTGTCAGTTCAAATGGACATTACGCGCAGATTCGACAACTTCCCATGTCTCAGGATGTATGTAATTTTATTTTTCCTATCAATAGTGAGGACAAAAAGTATCAGGAATAGCTAGTACCAACCCGACGTTGACAATGCGGAACCCAGCCACGATGTTTGCCAGTTCCTAGATGGGACTTGCAGTGCCTCTGACAGGTCGCATCGCCGACTCGCGTGTCTGGGTCCAATCGGGATGCATGACGACTTGTCTACTTGGCACATCCAAACGCCCTGCGGATCATACGATTATCCGGTCGGTCACCGATGCCCTGCTGGTGAAGCGTTCAAGTGGCGATGTTGTCCGTCATATCACCACCGAGGACAAGTATGGGTAGCGTGGTTGGGTGGAGTGGCCGGCGTCGGAGAGAACATTGCTGTGGTTACGGTAGACCGCCCTAGAGAAGAAACACGAGGAGAATATGCTGGAACACGAGAGAATGATATTGGAGACCATCAACAGCGGTCAATTCACCAAAGACAAGAATGGAGCTTACAAGCAAATGAGCGGAACTCAAGTGCTCACAGGCCACGGGTCAGGCAACCAAATGAGCCAGTAGATGCACGCGCACACCTCGGACAGAGTCGGAACTTGAGTTTCGCCGACACACTAACGTTATCCTACACCTTCATTTCAGAAACACTTACCGGATGTTGGTTTATCCAAAATCTTGAAGAGGCTACTCACAGCCAGCACCCACCAGCGATATCGAGATGTGGCAGGGCTACGCCATGAGGGACTCGGGTTGGCTACACTGCAACTGCGTGTGCACACCATGAACTCGGTGGAAGACACGTCCCTCTACACAGTGTGGATTCCTACGGCTGATTGGCAAGACCACCGAGCTTCATCCACCGCCGCCTGATGAGTATTATTATTAAACTCTGCCATTGCCACTCGCCACCTGTGCTCACAGCGCCACTAGCGCCAGCAATGCGGCCCCGTTGCCAACCCCTTGACCCATTCTCGGTGGTTTCACATTGGTGCCTCCTTGCGGCCATTCCGAGTCAGCTCTATGACTCGGACGAGGCTACGAAGTACCGCGCAGTGAACATGGCCACGCTCCGGAGACATCGGTGGGTGTTGTTAGTCCTCATCACCACTTACCGGTCCCTGTATATGCGCAGTCCAGTCAGGAGCAGACTATTGCTCTTATGGCAGCAGTAACCAACTCGTTTTTTACGACGTTAGCGGCGTCTTCGGTGAATGTGGTGTGGGCAAATCCTCCACCATCAACACGATCGTCGGATGGCCGGTGGCCAAGGTCCGATGACGTCTTAGGGCGCACCACCGAAAACGTGTCCTGCAGCATGTCACCATAGCTACGGGGAACTCGAACGAGACTCTGACGATCGCCCCTCGCGCATGGTCACTGGGACAAGTTCGATTCGTCTTTGAACAAGGGGAGGGTCCCCATAGCACTCATTGATTCCTACGACCCCGGCGGGAACACGAATACGCGGTGGAATCATACCGGAGGAGCAACTCGGTGTTCAGTTTTGCCAGTGCGCTCACGCGTGCATTACCACCCTTCCACGCGGTTTTGGAGCAGCAACGGCGATTTCAACCAGACCGAGCCCTCTGGACATGGGCTGCAAGATATTTTTCTTCTTGTCCTAAGCCATCGTTTTAGACACTTGGTCGAAACGCATCAGCTTGAACCCTGACCAACCCTAATTCGGAACATACTTTGGAGAAAGGGCTTGAAGTCAAATTGGCAGTGCGGCAAACAGAACTCACAAGGCATATTCCTGTGGCGCAGCGCCTCGCCAATCGGAATCCACCCTATAATACTGCCCTCGAGCCTCAGGGCACTGCACAAAATATTTAAGATCGATTCGGGGAAATCTTGACAGCTTAGAGGAACTATCGTTCCCAACGTAAATTCGACTGACAGAGTCCAAAGCAGGCGAGGACAACCCTTCCACTATGCACCAAGTACTCGGAGGAGCAAAGTCGCCCCGCCATTGGTGGAGTTTAACGGGAAAAGTTTCCGTAGGTATATATAGTAGAGGTGCGGAAAGGGATACAAGAGAAAGTCGCACTACAGTGCAATATATATCTAGCCTCATTAGTGGAATGACATGTCATTGGTACAGGAACATGGGTGGAATAATGATATCGGTCGGAGAGTCCTGTCAATATCTATTGTTCAGCATCAGTCAAGAGTGGTGGGGTGGGGGTTATATCTCGAACGAGATGCGAGGTTCAACTGCCAGGTTTGCCAAGCAAAGCATACCCATTTCCATGTGGACCATAAAGCTTTAGGAAATGTCAGAGAGAAACATAGCAGTAAATCGATGACGTACCTTGTTGTAACATCTCCCGCAGAACGGGTCACCGTCTTTGTCATTCAACCGTTTAGAATCTAACAAGGTGTTACAAGAGGTACATCGCAAGCATCCTTTGTGCCACGTCTTTCCAACCGCTTTCATCTGTTGACCACATCAGGATACATCTGAACCACTCGCGAGATACCTACTGACCTGTTCTGCAAAATATACGTTCTTTCCACATCGTGGACACACAGGCGTCGTGCCCCCCTGGCCCCATGTCCTCGCAGGACTCGGTGTGCTGCCGCCGAGGGCGACTCCGTAGCGCGTTCCAGTAGCAGTCTGTTTCAACGAGTTGAGCCCACCCTGCGGAGCGACCCCAGTAGAGCTAGGCTTAAGTGGTGATCCCGGACGATTAGATGGGGCGGACTCGATACGGTCTGTAGCCCTAGGAGCACCCGAGGTAGATTTAGAAGGACTGAGTGGTACCGTGCGCGGAAGCTGAAATTCGCCAACACGTTTGGTGTTGGTAATTTCGCCTTCGAAGGATACACGCTCCTCAACGATGCCTTGGACTTCGTCCTCTTCTGCGGTATCATTCTCCGTGTTCGTCTCTGCGTTAGAGGTGTTCGCAACACTAGATGGGTTGATGGGAGCACGGGAGAATCGTGCGGGAAGGACAGAATTGGCACGAAGAAGTGGTCCTGTAAACTGAGTGCGGACAGGTGAACGAGATCCATCGTTGGCACGAGGACGTGGAGTGAGATCCAGTGAACCATTAACTCGGCCACGAGCGGTTGGTAAAGGAAAAGCAGAACGAACGGGAGACGTCTGGGCAGTGACGCTACTCGGTGTCCCAGAGGGAGCACTTGATGAGCCGAATACCGCAGGGAATTGGCTTCGGGAAGGTGATGAGGGTTCGGGGGTAGAAAAGATGTCATCTCGATCAGGGAGGTTCGCCTGTCGAAGGTCCCGGGTGCCGAAATTGCGTATATGGCAGTTTTTGCTTGGGCAAGTCGTTAGGACTAGAGTAACAAAGATTGGACTAGAGCGCCTACCAATATGGCTGAATCAAGTGAGCATGGCGATGAGTAAATTAGCCATGAGATGAAGGAAGACATACCTCTTGGTCGTGCTCTAGCAAGGAAACAGAGTCCAGGCGTTTGTTGCATGAAGTACACGCAAGACATGGCTGTTAAGAGTACATCGTGGCGCCTCTATGAGCCAACACAGGAGGAGTGGCGTAATTACTTGCCTTGTGGTAGAGCTGATATTGACGCAAGGTCAAGCGAATTGGTGATTACCACGATGGTGATGCTGCAAGGGTAACCGAAATTGCTTACCTTTCGGCCTGGCCCCATGACCTAAAGCGCACGCCCATCAATCGAGCGAACCATGAGTGCAACCAGTGCTACATACCTGCTCGGCTGCATACACGGCCTTGTGACATCGAGGGCACACTGGAGTTCCTCCGAAAGGGTGCATGATGTATGTCAATCTGGTCGTATTAATGAAGCTAGTGATGAGTGCGTGAACTCATGGGGCCACTATCGTGTGTACTTGCCAGCTGAAGCAATTCCTGGAAGGCTAGCTGGTGGTTCTGGCGCTAGTGCTGAACCGGCAACTCCCGTGCTAACACCCTGCAGGCAGGGCACAGCACTTTTGAAGTACGGCACTCAGAGAGCCAATTTCGCTGGCGAGTTCCCAGTGGGTGCACCGACCTGTTCACCCTGCACGTTGACAAAACATCGAACCTGGTCTCGCAACGAGCTGTCTCGATGTGTTCGATGGGATCCGTGCAGTGGCTCCGGCTCCGGCAACTCGGCTTCACGTGTCGGAGCTTGAAATGGAAATCGCGATCGTAGTTGCAGGTCATCAGTTTTTTCAAAATCTCGTTCTCATCCAAACACCATCCATCTTCTTTCATCTTTCCTATCTTTTCCCCCACGTAGACCCACTTAGAATCCTCCCCATCACCGTCTGTAACGATGTCTGACGATGAGCACCAGCAGACCTTCGAGCAGGTCTGCCCTCTTATCTCTCCCCGTCCTTGTTGATCTCACCCGATGTAAAATGCTAGGCTAATGCAGGCGCATCGCTCACCTATCCCACGCAGTGTTCTGCTCTTCGCAAAAACGGACATGTTGTCATCAAAGGCACGTTCCTCAAATTATCCATATCTTGTTGATGGCCATACCTCCTACCACCAGGTCGCCCCTGCAAGATCGTTGAAATGTCGACCTCAAAGACCGGAAAGCATGGTCACGCCAAAGTTCATCTTGTTGGAATCGATGTATGTTTTTGTGATAACAATGCTCTTTTTTTACCCTGACATCTCGCTTAGATCTTCACCGGCAAAAAATTGGTACATGTCGACTAAATTGTGAACGAATTCCCTCTTGATATGTATGGTTGAATAGGAAGATATCTCTCCCTCCACTCACAACATGGATGTCCCTAACGTCACACGAAATGAGTATACTCTTGTAAATCCTTGTCTATTCTGGAATCGTTTACCATCTTTCTCATTGCGTTTCTCAGTTGAACATTGATGACAATTTTCTCAACCTCGTCACCCAAGATGGGACGCCTAAGGACGATATCAGACTCCCTGAAGGTGAACTGGGGGCGCAGATTCGAGACGAGTTCGATGAAGGAAAGGAACTGTTGGTCACAATTGTCTGTGCTATGAACGAGGAACAGGCCATTTCCTTCAAGGAGGCGCCGAAAAGTTCTTGAAGGTGTGCTCATATCATCCAAGGGGATTTAACGGCATTCCATTGACGACTTTATGTGGATGCAGCTACCGTGTTCTCGTGTTCCTTGGCCTGCATCTACTTGCGACCTCGTACTCTTTCTCTCGTCTTCATCGTGTTCCCTGATTCAAATCATCCGGCAACGTTTCTGTGCATGTACATTCCTATCGTTCAATAACGTTCGCATGTGTTGGTCGCTGTTGTAGTGTAGCCTACGGCTGTAGGACAAGCGGGTGTTTTTGAGCCACTACGTGGGAGCAGAGATCCATTGAGCAAGCTGTCGTCACCCCGCCGGCCATGCGAGTCCGATCATTTCCAGCCTGTGTGTTGCTGGTAAGCCAATGAGACGCTTGCCAACTTGGCCACCGTTGGCAAATAGCTGACGAGTGTCTACAGGTAGCTGAGTCGGTCCACGGAGTTATCAAAACCTTCAGGGCGAATGAACGGCTACCTTCTCCGCGAGTCGATTCGTCTAGATGTCCGCTGTTCCTGAAATGGACGGGTATCTATTGTGTGCGTAAAAATATGCACCAAGGCGAGTCCGCCACTGCCCCCCTTCACGTTTGTGACCCTTTGAACAAAGTACCGGCCACACCGGCGTGCAGAAAATAATATATCATACATGTGAGTTCGAGTAGGCAGCGGAACTATTTGCCATGCCATGCTGTGGAAATGTGCGGACATTCCAACCTCGTCGTCATCAGTGTGGCTAGATATGCATACCGGGATGCATATAAATGTCAAGCATGCTCGTTCTTTGTTGCTGAACAGCGGTACGACTCGTCACTTGGATTCTTCTTCGCGACAACCTATCCCATCCAACTGAACCTAATGCCCCGGAATATTACGAGCAGCTATGATGGTGGCTTCAATCATGATTTCACTGACGAGGTAGGACAATCATAGACTTCCTTGCTGTTCCTTACTCTTTCCAGGACGCCCAGAGGTTGGTCTCTATTGCCAGCTCTCCGGAGCTTAGCATCCACCGCTGTCGATGGGTGGAAGGCGGCGCACGGTGCACCGCTGCCGTTCAGGGGATTTATTTCTTTACCCACCTGCAAGATCACCACGGGATACAGGGTGTTGGATATCGCTCCCTTGGCTTCCTATGCCAGTGGGAAGGCTGCACGGACACCTCTTCATTTAGCAACGAGGGATTGATGAGGCATGTCCAAGAGAGGCATCTACTGTGGAAGTGGAACTGCCCCAGTTGTGGAGCGATCTTCACACACAAGGTGGCGAGGGATGCACACCATGCGCGTTGTATGACGTGACTTCCAACAAAGCGACTGAAGCCACGGTCCTCTCACCACCCTTTTCTCTCTCTCCTCGCATCGGTTGAGATTGTGTTCTTTTATAACGGATCGTTTTTCTTGGTCATTTACGAAGAGACAGCCTGTCTGCTGAGATTTTTCTATGGTCATATTTCTCGAGTCCTTACTCTGTGTTCTGCCGTGCTCCCCCTTTTTTTTCATCACACATACCATGTCCCATCGCATAGGTCCTTTTTATTTAATCGGATTTGGCGATAAATCATTTGCGCCCTACGACGACAAATTACTGTGGCGGATCTCGTTACTTCTGCCAATCCAACGTGTTTTGGCAGACAAACGCCCATCCGTTACACAGATCGCTGATCACTATGAAGGTTCTCAAATCATAATCTCCGCACCGCATGTACTCTACCAAGCTGTGGAGGTCAGATCGACCCTGAATGGCCCCTGGCATGCCATCCTGTACAGGCGGCTATCCTCTCCATGGCTATAAATCAGAGCCTTGAGGCGTGAACATAAACTGGTGGCAATCAGTGATGTGATGCTAGTTGTATTCACTTGTGCCTCACTTCCAGCGTATGAGATGAGGGTACAAGGCTCTGTATAAATCACGACGTACGTGATAATTCGGTTCTCTGGCACGCGTCGACCACGCGACGAGAGATCTCAAAATGATGAATGGAGCCGCACTTCCGAGCATGACGATCCCGAGTCGAACTTGTTAGCCATGATCTCGGCGACATTAGTCCGTCGCCATCTGTTCGAGATACCTGGTAGATGTCCAGTTTCAACACCATCGGATATGGTGTAACGGCTAACATTTCCGCCTTTCACGCGGGAGCTCGGGGTTCGATTCCCCGTATCCGAGCACATTTCGTTCGAATCAACGGCGAGTCTTGTGTTTTGCGATCGTCCTTTTTAGCGGTGGAGAAAACAAAATGAATGACACCGATATAACAGTGAGTGGCTTACGTCATACTCACATAGATTGTTGATCGCTAAGAAAAAGGGAACTCGCATCCACGCGCCATCCAAGCAACCCAAAAATAGAATAGACTGTTGTACTGTTGTATTCATTCGAATCCGTCCAACTCGGATGCGGGGGAAATTGGAATCAGACCCAGGGCATCCACGTGACAGGTGCGACTATCAGCTGTGCTGCTGACATAAGCTAAATAATTGGCGCTAATCTTATCAGACCTTGATCGCGTCAAGAACAAATCCTGAGTTGGCATATGAGAGAAGTAAGTCACCTCTACAATGTCTCGCGTGTATTTTGTTGAGCACTATCACCTGACAGATTCTGAGGCAGGATAAGAAACTGATATCAATGTGCAATGACCACCTGATCGTAATCGGATATGGTGTAACGGCTAACATTGCCGCCTCTCACGCGGCAGCTCGGGGTTCGATTCCCCGTATCCGAGTCCTTTTTTCGCTCTGTAGGACAAATAGGTATTTGACGCGCATCATATAACGTGACTTTTTTTTCTAGTCTCCTTTGCCCACAGGGTGTTCTCAAGTAACTTTGATGAATCTGCATGTCAGATTACTCTTAGGGTGTCAAAGGGTCCTGCAGTGCCCGAGAGAAGGCTGGATAATTAATGCATAAATCTAATACCGTTCAGATCCCTAGGCCTCTCTTGTTGATCAATGCTACCCTTATGACCAGCCGCCCCCTCACCGATTAATGGCCCCTTTGCTGAAACGAAGAGACAACACCCACCTGCGAGAAGCAAAACACTCGGATACGGGGAATCGAACCCCGAGCTGCCGCGTGAGAGGCGGCAATGTTAGCCGTTACACCATATCCGACCGTTATATAGTGTGTTGCAAAGAAAGGCATAACCACATATATTTTGCAGGTGACAAGATTAGTTGCAATTTCCCGGTTCTTTGATTGGCATGACCTCGACGGCGACGGTGACTGCAGCGTCGGTCGTTGAACAACTTGATAAGTCTCCCGACGTGTTGACCTGGCTCAACACCGTCCTCGACGTTCCCGGCGATGCCGGTGATCTCCCGCTGGTCGCCCACGCCTCTACCCTGGACGCGCTGCAGACCGCAACATCCATAGCAGCCCAGTCGACGTCTGCAACCCTCGAACACATTATCGATGACATTGCACGCACTGCGCCCCGTCTTGCATATGACATCCACTTCACTCGGGATGGCGCGCTCGCTCTCCGCAGTGTCCTGGCACAGTCCCTTCCGCCTTTGCAATCTCGCAACTTGGCCCAGACCACCACCCAACCTGCAGAGGCCGACGCGACCTCCAAGGTTCTCGAACAATTGCAGCATCTCGATGCTCTGAGAGTACGCATGGAAGCTGCCCGCGATGTCCTTCGTGAGGCAGAATCGTGGAGTGCTCTCGAGACGGAGGTCACCACCTTACTTGGAGAAAAAGCGTATGCACGTGCCGCTTCCAGGCTCTCTGCGTCGGCTCGGCTGATGCCTGCGTCTGGTCGTACCGTCACTACTCCAAGCACCGCATCTGGTGGAGTGCACGAACCTCGTCGCGCGTTACTGACCTCACTCGCCAACCAGCTCGAGGCTGCGCTCTCCCCCGATCTTGTACATGCTGTTACCGCTTGTGACGTAGAATCGTGCAAGTCTTCCTACGCTATCTTCGTCGATATAGAACGCGAGGGCGAATTCAGAAACTACTACTATGGTACGCGGCGTAGTTCCATAGTGGAGACGTGGAGCAAGGCAGTCATCGAGGGCGAATCTGTGTCCAGCGAAGGTGCTACTCCTCAGTCACTGACCACGTTTTACCCCTCCTTCTTGGCCTCCTTTCTGACGCTACTAAACGGAGAGCGTACAACCCTTCCCAACATTTTTCCAAACCCAGAATACACGCTTACGGCGTTCATATATACCACTCTTAGTGTGCTCATGCCACCCCCCGCCCAACGTCTTGCTGCTCTCTTTCACAACGGGAGTAGCGCGACAGCGTTGAAGGACGTTGTGAAGCTCTTCCAGGCCTCCGAAGACTTCGCACACGGCGCCGAGAGGATTCTTGAGAAATTACGTGCATCTGCGCCTCCCATATTAACTGCGTCCTCCTCTTCTCCAAGCGAAGGAAAACATTCTAGAAGACGCTCTGTGCGAATGTCAATGTCCTGGCGGTCGATGAGTAGTGCGGGCAGGCTTGGAGGGGGGGGCATAGGCAGTGGTAGTGCAGACGAAGCTGCGGAGTGGGATCAATGCCTCTTCCAGCCATTCCTCGATTTTCAAGTGGACCTTGGCATTCTGGAAAGACGTTTATTGGACGAGACCATGGGCCCCCCTCTTCCCGGTAATCTCAAGGACTTGGATGGTGACCGGGCTGCGCGAACCATGCGTGAACGTGCCGTGGACGTGTTCAGCGCTGCGGAGGAAAGCATCGAACGTTGCCTTGTGTTCACGTACGGCTATGCCTCTGTTGGCCTCGTGCGGACCCTGGATACCTTCATTAGCAACTTTGTGGAGATCTGGACGAACTTCATCTCCAATCTTGTTGGCACAGATCCACGATTGATGCCTGGATCTAGCTCAAAGCCGGCGGTGTCGGCGGCTCTAGAAGATGAAGAACTCGCAGACCTCGACTACACTTCACAGGACTGGGCGAACATACAGAAAGCATTGCACCTCCTCGCCACTGGACGGGCAGTGAAAGACCGTCTTCTCATGTTCGAGACTCGTCTAGTTGCGTCACTCCGACAGGTGTCGACTGCCTTTCGAACGGCATGGGGAAGTAGCGGATCAGGCGTTTACACTCCTGGTGCAACCAAGGGTCAAGGTCTCTTGCTCGCCCAATCCTCGTTGAACTCGCTAGAGCTGCGGGAACTCCTCATGAGCGTTGTACCCTCAACGAAACCCCCGCAGAGCCTCCTCCCAAGTGCTCACGTCGCATTGACAACGTTCGCGAGGGCCAACCAACGCACGCTGCAACGCGTCCTGCTCTCGCCGCTTTATGCGCATCTCGCGACCTACCCCACGCTATCCCTGTGGTCTGCTGCGCACGTCCGGGAGGCGGTGCCTGGCATGGCCGGCATCGTAGTACCCACGTTCTCACTCAACCCGAGCGACGTTGCGCACCGCGTTGGCGATGGGCTGCTCAACCTCCCCCGGCTCTTCGAGGTATATGCGGAGGACGATGCTCTCGGGTTCGAACTTGAAGGGCTAGCGGGCATCACCGACGGTGCGGGGACGTTGGCGGGGGAGGCAGACGAACAGGGGCGGCAGAGGCATTCGCCTGAGGTTGTCACTGCTGCATGGCTTTCATCGCTTGGTCGCACGATGGTTCTGCACCTCGCCCGAGACTTGCTGCCGCAGATCAAGACGTTAAGTGCAGCGGGGGCCGTGCAGCTTAGTGCAGACCTTGGATACCTCGAAACGATTGTGCGTGCGCTGGGAGTCGAGACAGGAGACCTGGAGCGGTGGAAGGCTCTTGCTGAGATGACGGACGATGAGGGGAGGACGATGCTCACGAGCGACGATGGAAGCGACAGGATAGTGCAATTAGTCGCGAAAATGAGAAAATGGACTGTCCAGGTTTAGTGCTCGACGTCCAACTACTCAAAGATGTACAATAGATCGTATAATTCAGGAGTATCCTGAACAACATACTTTAACTAAGCCATAGCGTCACCTGCGATGTGAATGTATTCTAATTGCGATGTCTAGCAACAATGAGTTTGGTCGAGGAGAGGAAATGGTTCAAGGTCGTGTACGAGCTGCGATGTCTTGCCCTTGGCCGCGGTTCGTTCTCGAGCATCTCTCAAAGGTACATCTGGATCGCCATACAAGATACTCGGATACGGCGGCGCACTCCTCGCCGACTCAACTATTCATTCCTTGGACACAGGCAGCGATGGTGGAACCGACCAGCACTTTGGCCCTCAAATTAGGACTGAACCGACAGCCAGCATCAGCGTCAGCGGAGCCCACGACAGTATGGCACGGAGCTGTCGCCAGCAACGCACCCAAGTCACACACGCGCTGGTAGCTTCCCCAACGAAGATGGTTGCCAAACTGTCGCTTGCAAGTGTACCAAACGAGCAAGGATACAGGACGGTCCCCAGTGCGAGTACTACGAACCCCGGAAGAACTTATTATTTGAACTTGCATGATCTCCGATTGGATCTGATCAGGACTGCGCCGCTCGGCGTAGAGAGACCCAAAGAGCAACGTTCGTATGCAGTTTAGACTTCCATACAGTAACCATCACAAAGACGACGCCAGGGCCTAGGAGGAATCCGACGGACATTCAAGATGGAGAAAGAGGATCGGCACACCGGTGAGAACAGTAGTCCGCCAAAGATTATTGGCAGCTGTGGCCAGTATGTCAGTGTACTAGTCATAGTCGTCGTAACCACCGTCATCATGTGTACTAGGTAGCTACAGCCCATGAGCACACCAGATGCATCCTGCAAAAAAAAAAAAATGCATTCATCATACTGATTCGTCCAAGAGTGTTATATCGTATGTCGTGGTCAGACCGTGTTTGGGTGCCAGCTCCTAGATGAGATGCGCGAGACTGTTGCCTGTAAGTCCGCCACTTGGACCGTTGCGCCAAAGGGCAGTGATACAGCGTCCAGTATCCTGGGCGGTATATATGCTAGTTATAGGTAACTAGTCGCCTTGCTGTGTTCCTTGGATCTGGCCAAGGACTGACCTCGACGACTCCTCTTCGGCCTGGTGCATGCGGCATCAAGAATGATGATGATGAAGTCGTCGATACCTTGCTCGTGCAGCGTTCATAATGCTGGTCATACCGCCGCCGCCGAGAATGAAGGCGGAGGTGAGATTGGGTGCAGTAAGCATGGAACTGACATTCAATGGTGGAGGAGACACCCGAGACAATGAATAATAGCAGCAGCCGGCGAAGCAGAGCAGAACAACGGAACGGTCTGAAGAGAGAAACGTATCAGGGAATGGCGAAACAACTACGGGCCTTGATTTTTATAAAGGACATCCCAGAAGATCCGGGACAGTCACGAGCAACAGGAACGACTCTTTGCCAATACCGTCTGGTCAGAAGCCTCGGAACTGTACGAACCAAAATATAGGTCGTCTCGTCCTCAGGCTCATGGGCAGGTAAGCTGAGAGAGCACGATTCCTTGGACTCGCCTTGGATATAGGATTCGTGTATTGCTTGTGAAGGGGTCGTCAGGGACGTTACGCGACAGTGCATACGGTTTGATGCTACGATACAGAAACACGCCCAGAGAGCACCTCACACGCGTTACACCCTCCCGAGCCGCTTCATATGCATCTCGCAACTTTCCCCGTGTCACCTCTGTGGTCCGCTGCGCGCGTTACATGGTCCTCGGTCATTCGCCCAAGGTGGTCAGCGCTATGTGGCGTTCGTCCTTCGGCGCCTTCGAAACAAGTGTGCATGCACTGGAGGGCCGGAGCGGTAGGAGGCCCTCGTGGAGACGATTGACGACGGCGAAAGCGACAGTCATCGGTTACGATAGTGGATCGCCGTGAAAATGCAGAAAAAGCCAACGTGCAAGACCTCTTCAACTTGGATATCTCATGAATACGATACACTAAACTGCTTCATAATACTACTTGCAATGCGAACAACGCGATAACTAAAGCATTGAGTGGTGATGAACCTGGTCGACGAGAGGAAATGGTTCAAGGTCGTATGCGAGCTGCGATGTCTCGTGCTCAGCCATACTAATAGCTTGTTCGCGAGCATCTCTCAACAGTGCATCCAGATCGTCGTACAAGATGCTCGGATACGGCTGCGCATTCTTTGCGGACGCGACATGGGGACGCTTGCAACCTCCCTTTCCCCGGACACATGCAGCGATGGCGGAACCCGCGCTTTGGCCCTCGAAGTAGGCACCGTGTAAGAAGCCTGGATCGACAGCCAGGCGTCAGCGGTGCCCACGACAGCACGGAACAGGACTGTCGCCGACGACGCACCAAAGTGACGAACGCTGGTGGCTTCCCCAGCGAACCAAAGGCGGTTGTCGATCGTCGCTTGCAAGTTCACCGAATGAGCGGGGACATAGGAGGGTCCCCAGTTCGAGTACGAGCCCCGGAATAGCTTGTTCGACGCCCAATGCTGGTAGTAGATGTCGACAGGTTGAGGAACGGTGATATCGGGATACATCGTCTGGAGAACTTGCATGACTTCCGACTTGACTTGGGAAAGACTGCGCCGCTCAACGTAGTGAGACCAATCTCCCTGGAGGTAACATGAGAGCAACGTCCGCCAGGGGTCAGGTTTCACTCACAGTCACCGTGACGAAGATTACACCAGAGCCCGGGAAGAATCCGACGTGATCCAGATTCTCCCAGACGGGATACCTTCCTCTTTGTTCCGATGCATATAGCCCAACCTGACACAACGTAGAGTCGTGGATATCTCGTCAAAGGGTGGCAAAGGCTCACCTCTGTTGGGAACCAGAACGTCTCGTTGAATTGGAGGAAAATCTTTGTGTACGTGATCTATGACATGTAAGCACCCGAATTCAAATCCACTGATCGACTCTAACCATTTGCAAGCTGTTTATCGCCTCGACCTTCCAACTGGGCAAGGGAGGTTGGAAGACGACATCATTGTTTTGCAGGACACCGACGCTGAACGTGCACAAAACATGATCAGCAGTGATTGTCAGCCCACTGGTCGTGTGTACAGTGACGTGGTCTTTGCTATACTCGATGAGATCGACGGTCTCGTTATAGATCACTTGTTGAGGCTGCAGAAATTCCGCCGCCTCCGCCTGTACAATGTGTACGAATCCTCGCTGGTCGATAGACATCATGTCGGCAGGAGAAAACCCCCCGGCTTTGGGGACAAGTGTGAAATTAACATTCTATATCGCAAATGAGGTCGGAGACAAATGACATATTGACCCGAGTCTCACCCATGCAGAAGCGAGCCATGATGTTTGTGAAGGTGACTGCAAATGACTCGAAAAAAAACGGTTCAAGGTTTTACATCAAGTCGCATACCTGTCCAACTACATCGGGCATGATCGAGTCAGCAGTCGTCACCGAGTAAAGTGGAGCTACTTGCATTGCTGACGAATGAATCAGCGACGTCTAGATAGCACCAGGCAACTCTGACTTACCAAGTCGTTCTGGTAGTATTCGCAGACGTCTTCTTGTGGTGTGGTTGGGCTGACGCCCATGATACCATATGCCGATCGCAAGCTCATGTCAACTTCGCCCTCTTCTAATCGCTGACCTAGTTCACGGCGATCGGTCGACGTTCAAGAGGGAGACAGTTCGACGCACCCGCGAGAACAGCAGCGCGCTGGAGATTATCGACGGCAGCAGTCAGCAGATCAGTATAGTCGTTGTAACCACCGTCGTCGTAAGTAGCTACAGTCCATGAGCACACCAGACGCGTCCCTCGACAAACAATGCATAGACATACTGACGCTTCCAAGGATATCACTGTAGGTCGTCGCCAGACCGTGTTTGAGTGCCAGCTCCCAGATGGGATTCGCGGGACCGTCGCCTTGCTGTGTGCCTTGGATCCAGCTAGGGCCGACCTCGACGACGACTTGTCTGCCCGGCGCACCGAACGTCTTGTGGATCATACGACCACCCAGCTGGGACTGGGCATCCAGGATGACAAAGTCGTCGATGCCCTGCTCGTGCAGCGTTCGAGCAGCGATGACGCCGGCCATGCCCCCGCCGAGGATGAGGACGGTGGTGTGAGGCCGCGTAGGCGCAGCGGACGTCGGACTGGCACCATGATTGGCAAACAGGCCCGAGAGGACGCACAACACCGGAAGGAGAGCACGACGGCGCAACGACCTGGAGGGACACATATCAGAGAACGGGCCTTTGCAGAAGGGCAACCACGGACTGCGATCTATAAAGGACGTCTCAGGAGATCCGGGTGGGGAACTGACGCGTGACACTGGACACGACCAAAAGGAGGGTGGTCTGGTGAGGGAGCGAAACTTTGTCAACACATCATGCTTTCGCGCGATCTCCCCGTGCACTTTGATTGGCTGGTCCAGTATCAGAGGGACACCCTCTTTGGGGTGTCCAGGCCGAGAGGTGCTCTGCGATAGATGGGGCCCACACCACTATTCAGTTGAAGATATGTGCTCTTCAAGGCAGGGAATCGGTCGTGCTGCAAATGTGTACAGAGACGACATACCAGGAGGGGAATAATATCATCCCATAGAGGGAGAACATTGAAACTCACAGGCCGTGCAGCGGCCGCAGATATCGATAAGCCCTCGGCGGTGTCAGTTTCTGCATGTCGACAGAGCCTCCGATTGTTGCGCAAGGCTAGTGCGAGAGGTCCTCGGGGCGATAGTACGAAAGACTGACAGACTCGACGAGACGACCGAAGACACTGATGGGGGTGACCTCGATGAGTGCAATCCCAGGCATCAAGAACGTGTACCAAGGAGAGGACCATCATCGAGTCTGTTTGCAATGGTATGTGAAGCTTTCCAGTCGTATTGCAGCAAACGAGCAGAGTTAATAAATAACTGCCAACGAGACCAATAGAGGAGGATATATGATACAGACAGCACCGAGCGGGTCCAGAGTCTAGCGCGCATACGGATGGAAGGCATGCTGTCCCCGAGTCGACATCCGCGAGGGACCCAGTGTCGTGTTCATCGCCATACGTCCAGCGTTTGCACCCACACCCACACCCACACCCATCGCCCCGCCGCCCATGCCCATGCCCATGCCCATGCCCATGCCCTGCCTCATCCGCATACCCATGTTGCCCATGCCCATCGCCGCACCGGGTTGCCCCATCATCCCCATCCCCAGCGGCCCATTCATACCCATCCGCATCGGCATAGGGCTCATCCCCCCCATGGTCCCCATCCCCCCCATCATCCCCATCCCATTCATACCAGCCATGCCATTCATGCCGCCCATCCCACCACCCATATTACCCATACCACCCATACCGCCCATGCCGCCCATGCCGCCCATGCCCATGCCCATGCCCATGCCCATGCCCATCATCATCGGGTTCATGATGTTCATACCAGGTGCGCCGCCCATGGGAGGCATTTGATTCATCATGCGTTGGTAGAGCATGGACGCAGCTGGGTTGCCGGCCTGTTGTGCAGCAAACGGAATGATCGGAACAGAAGGTGTCCGTGAGTCTTGGTCATTGAAATACGGCTCACGAGCCACAGCCAGATTCCGCGCTTGGTCACGTTGGCTCCGGGGCTGTGCAGCCTTGACTTCAATCTATGGGTACAAGACAATTAGCGCGTGCCATGTCGACGTCGGGCAGCGGAAAC